>VDFB02193867.1:2394881-2476655 GCA_007258455.2 Sequoia sempervirens | reverse complement strand
TTTTCAAAGTGTTCAACATCATTGAACTAAGAATTTATCACACATCCGTGAAAACAAAGAGGTACCACAAACTAAAAACACATTACACTTTGGTTCTCAGCGACTTGATGTGCTCTTCAACATCTCTCTTCTCTAAAAGCAACCTCTAAATCACTTCAACACCTTAACTACCTCATTCTTATTCATTTGTTTTGCAAACAAGCATTTTCATTCAAAGTGAGCTTTTATTTTTTCTTTCAAAGAAAAATCTTCTATCTGCTTGTTACAACGCGAGGGTAAACCCGGGTTTGTATTGTGGACCTATATTAAGCTACCACTCTCAAGACCAATGTAACAATGATACAAAATAACTTTTTGAAATTTGCAAGAAGACATCTGATAACTCTTGAGTGTACTAAAAGAATTCTTATGATTTTTGAAGAATGATGATAACTCTACTCAGTTGTCTTATTTTTTCAATATCATACAAATTGAACCCTGACATCAATAGACTTTGTATATCAAGCTACCACAATTCAAGTTTCAACAATGAATATTTATCATGCATGTTTTAAATGACATTCAAGTTTATAGTGGCTTTTTTGTTTATATGACGTTATGTGATATTATAATCGAATTCATGCTTCTAGGCTGCATATATATATATTATTTTTACATGTTTTCTCCATTATTCGGCCCCTACACTACAAGTAAATGGTTGCATAGTGTGTGGAATGAGGGGCAAGCAGGGTCCGAGACCCTTTAAAGTTTGTTTGAGTGCTTTTCATTTTTGTGAGTTTTGTGCCAAGTTTCCTCAAAGAAATGTGGTCTCATAGAATTCCATGACAAGCTAATGCAATTGATAGTCGCTTCCTAGTTATTAGGTTATGTAATGTGGAAGCAATGTACAACTTATTTAGGTTGACTTTGTAAAAACTATATTGTTATTGAAATTTTTTCATCTATCAGCATCTAGTTGTTACTTATGCAATGTGAAGTAATGCTTTGAGTTTGAAAGATGTCCAATACAATTTAATCAGCAATATGAATATAAACTACCTAATATTTAACCATTATTTTTATGCTATTGTACATTGATATTTAACCATTGCTCACTTGATTAAATTTTCAAAGAGTTTAATCATGCACATGAGGAGGAAATTAAATTTCGATTGTCAACTTCTATATATCAAATTATCCAATAATCAAGTGTATGTCCATATACAAAAATGGCATCAGCGCCAACTCAAACAAAATTTTACAATATGTGGCATATGCCATTTCGGTATCTATTCAAAATTTACATGCCAAAATGTCTATCTCATCCTAAACTACTGGTGGATCATCAAAATGGAGCCTCTTTGAAGCACTCGTTGGCTTTGAAGGTAGCTGCACAAGAAAAAGTCAAACCACAATTGAGATTAGTTATACTATATAATTTAAAATCGAATAATTAACATAAAAATAAATACACATTGAATTATAATTGAACTATAAAATTGAAATCTTGATTACCTGAAATATACGTCTCTTCAAAAGGGTTAGGAGTCCTAGAATATACCCCTCTCAAAGAACTAACCAAACCAACTTTTGTAACGCAATCTATATATGTGAAAAAAAACATGAAATTGATCCAAGTTAGCATAGAATTGTCGGTAATAAGAACATATTTACCAAGCACAAAATAAAATAAACACATTCCTCTTTAGGCTGATCTTTTTCTGTATCTCCTTTAGGTGTTTCGACACCTCCTCCTTGAGGTGTTTCAACACCTCCTCCTTTAGGTGTTCGAATACCTACTCCTTCAGGTGTTGTGGCACTTATCAACAATGATGTATAGCTCATAACCACCTGTACATAAAAATGACAAGTACATATGAAACTACGAATCTATGTCAATGTATGCATAATCAATAAAAGATCTTATAAATCTTAATTCAATCAAATTTGAGTTCAACTACCTTTCCCTTATCTAACATTGTGCCTCCATATTCTGGAGAGTGTCGCACCTTGCTCGCAATAGGTGTTTCCTACAAGCAGAGAATAAGATAAACATATAAGTTAATATATAATTTCATTAATGACAATTCAAATGAAAAGCAAGTATACAGTAAAAAAATGTAAATGAGTGAGTGTGAAAATACATATTATGTGTGTCTTGAGGCCAAATGAAATGGCCCTAAGGGTTCTATCAGTCACTCGTGTGAGCTCCTCCTCAGACATTAACTGTTAAATAGACCATGTAAATAAATATTAGTACTTGATACTATCTCTTATTAATATTCATTTTTAAAAAAATGCAAGTTATGAATTTACACCTTAAATGTTACCTATGTAACTACTCCAATGTCCACCTCTCTAGCAGGAGAGGACTCTGTAGGGTGTGCTCCACTCCCCTGCGTGTGATCTGCTATAATCTCCACATCCTAGATGTCATAATCAACAGTGTCTAATGGCTGCTCAGGGGGCTGTACAATAGGACCCAAGCATATTTGATGGTACGTATTGCAAATATGTGGCACACAAATATGTGGACCTAAGGAGGATGATGTAGTAGCACTAGATCCATTGCCAAGATCACTAGACTGTGGCTGAGCTACTGAAGAAGCATGGGAAACCAAAAGACCACTCAAAGAGTGAATGGCCTGAATAGTTTGTGTGGCTGCATCCTCTATAATATCTGGATGTTGTATCGGAGGTGGCGGAGGAAGAAGAGGATGGTGAACATGTGGGCGCTTGACTACTCTAGCTACCCCTAGCCTATCCTGGGGCATACCTCCACCAATTCCCTAGAAGGGTTTGATGCCCTAACAAAAACTCAGCATATAATTTTTTAATAAAGTAAAAAGGTACATCAAGATTATTGTTGGGTGGCTTATCAAAAACCATACACCAACGATCCCAAAAGTTATCTACTATGCCCCTATCATGCACCATTTTATAGAAAGTTTTGGTTTGTTAACATTAATTGGCAAACCAATGCCGGGGTTAATAAATAAAGAGGCTATTTGGACTTTTTTTATTTGGATATCTTTCACATCATCATAAGACAATCCACATGCTTAATATTCCCTCATGGTTTCTCGCCACGAATGAAAGGCATTATGTTGGGTGGAGAGGGTTTTTGCATTTATAATTATTCCTGTCAATGTGGTTGACATACGGGATAATCGAGGGATTTTCTTATAAACATCACAAATGCCCCTCAATTGCTCCAATTTTTCATGAATTAAGTCTTCAATTGATGGTTGTGGAGGTGGTGGAGCATTTGGCATTTCATTTGATTCTCAAGCTGGTGGATTTTCATTCTCAACTGGTGAATTTGTGCATTCTCATTCTCGGCAGCCATAATGCCTGATTAAAGTTAAAAAATAATTAATCTAATTAAAATTAGACAATATAAATGAAAATATTATAAAAATACCCTAGTTTTTAAAAAAAATCCAAAAAAAACCCTACTTTTTAACAAAAATCTATAAAATTCTCTAATTTCTAATACAAATACATAAGGAACACTATTTTTAAATCAAAATCCATAAAAAACATTCATTTTTTTATCAAAATCCATTCTAAACTCAATTGTTTCATAAAATTTCAATCAAAACCCTATTTTGAAAAAAAATCCACAAAAACATTCATTTTTTTTATCAAAATCCATTCTAAATTCAAATTTTTCATAAAAATTCAATCAAAAACCCTATTGTGAAAAAAAATCCACAAAATACTTTCATTTTTTTTATCAAAATCCATTCTAAACTCATTTTTTTATCAAAATCCATTCTAAACTCATTTTTTCATAAAAATTCAATCAAAAACCCTATTTTTAAAAAAAATCCACAAAAAACTATTTGAAATTATTCAAATCTAATTCAAAATTGAATCAAATCAAATAAAAATAAAAAAACTTACCTTTTCAAATCGGATTTTGGCCAAATCGGATATCCATTATGCAAAGAATCAATTCACTGTACGCCCGCGGGTTCTTAATGTCAAATAGCTTTAAAATAGTGACAGACTTTTTATATATATGCTTTTTACAAATCAGATATCCGATTTGTAAAACTAGGTTTGGTGTTTGCTATGGTGGTGTGTACTGACACCCGAGCCTAAAAAAAGTCAACATGGTATTTTTGCATTTTTTCAGTCGATGAAAGATGTGTTTTTTTCCTCATTGCCATTTTTTGGCCCACCATGATCCTGCACATACCCATATATATATATATCTGTAGATATATAAGCATGTATAATATATTTTGGATACATTTTTAAATATGTATGAAAAGCTTGATGCTTAGACTGGTTATTATAGTGGTGAGTAATCAGATTTTACTCAGAGCCTTTATTATGACATAGATTTTGTATATATGTGTGCTTATTCTCGCAAAAAGAAATAGATAACATGTTGTACCTTCATTGATCATATTGATTTATTCTCTTGAATGGAGCCAAAGAGAAAACATAGGAAAGCCAAAAATATATAATAAAAGTATTTTGTTCAATCAATATGAAAGAGGATAAAAAAAGTTATTTATCAATATTTGCAAGTTGTCAAGACTTTTCAGTAATAGACCCAAAATCATGAGTCCATGGTAGGAAGGTGACACTATCTAAAATGTGATCTAACCTATTAAAGAGTTAAATGTTGCATGTTGTGAAATTTAGGGAAGTATTTATATTCATGAGGTAATTGTAAGGACATATGAACATGTGGCAGTATCCAAGATTCTTGAATTACAAGTACGTAAAGTGGAAGTTCGTTGTCAAAAGTATATTTCTATATAACTTTAGTCATTTATTGACAATATAGAAAGAAATACATGTTTGGTCATATTTTTTTATGAAAAAGTAGATGATCAATCAAATGCGTGATAAACCATAGGATGAATATTGTTTCCAAGTCAAGTTAGAGGTGTGTGAAGAAAAAACTACATTTCCTATGGAAGTTTCTTTTATTTTAAAAACTTTGGCCAAAGTGATGCAAAAGTCTTTGCATGCATTTAGTCGGTTCACAGTGTTCCAAATTTCATAATCTAGTTAGACTGGTCATACTTAGTTAGAGGATTGTCTAAAGTTGTATGGTTGATTAGGTTAAATAGGGAAGAGCACTAAGACTCAGATGACATGAACTTTGTTGGTTTACTTTATCTATACTCTTTTTGAAGGGTAGGACCACTTCCAAATGGAAGGTGTGCAGGGGACCGCCGATTTATGGTTGGAGGAAAATCACTCAGGTGATGCTCTCCCTCTTGCAAATGACTCGCCAAGACTTGTGAGATAGATGTAGGATTCTAGATATGGAATATTTTATCACATATTGGTGTAATTGTAAACATCTTGCTTTAATGCAATGCATGTATGTAATGTGAAAGAAAATGAGTGTCATAATTTCATTGTTGTAATGTTGCATTTAAAATTTAATTATACTTTGTAATGATTGTAGTTTCTATTTTAATATTTGTCATGTAAAACAAATGAAATATGAAAGAAAAAAAATTCTTATGATTTTTAGCATGTGACTATTTACTTTTTTGTTAATTCATAGGTAATTTCAATTATGATGGTTGATGGTGTTACATATGGTATCAGAGCTACCATGTTCACCACTAGAAATTTTCTCGAACATTTAACAAATTAGCTAATGTATGAAAGTGTTCTTGTGCCAAAATGGTGGGAAAAAGAACAAGGAAAACTGCTAAAAAATCTATACCTAAGAACTTACCTAGCCTTAGGTCAAGAAAGAACCATATCTAGAGGTAAAACTCCATGAGGATATCAACTGCTTGAGAAGTGTATGTCTCACTAACTCTGAAACTCTTGGCAATGCTCTTAAGCACATTTGGTTGGAAAGGAAGCAACAAGTAAAGGTGGAAAAGAAGTCCATAGCCCCCACTCCCTATATTAAACCAAGTAAATTATCTGCACATCATGATATTCCATTCAGATGTGGTCATGATGCTCCTAGAGTAGGAGAAGACGTGACATGGCAGAGTACGTCCAAGTACACCCACCCTCCAAATTTGTCTCGATAGATTCTGACGGGGAAGAGGCACCCGAAGAAATACCTTTGTTTGATAGTGACCCATAGTCTCATAAAAACAAATAAATTTTGTACTAAATAAGGATGTACTATTATCCACTAAATAAAACATAATATTTTTTTTCTATTTTTATAAAATCTATGTATTTAAATAGATATTGTTATAAATAATTATTTTCGTTTAGTGTAATGTTAAAATTTAGAAAATCTAATTAAACACTTAAAATTAACACTAGGTGCATGCAAATAATTCAACATGGTACAAACTCAAGTAAACAATGGAGGATGTCGGGAGGTGTCAATCCTTCTAAAAATTTGATGGCCAAATTGGATCAAATTTTGACCATTTTAAATGAAACTAAGGAAAGGATTGGTACCCTAGAACATGAAGTGAATGATCAAAATAAACCTGAAGGAGACAATGAGGCATCATAGGAAGGGGGTGGTGAAAATAGGGATGAACTCAACACACAAGGTGAATAAAGGGAAAACAATGTTGAAACAAAAACACATGATGAAAGGAAGAATCAACTTGCTCTTGAGCTATCAAGGGATATGAAGAAGGTAACACCACCCAAGTTTGATGGGATAGTAAGTGGTGATGTTTCAGAAGCTTGGATAACATAAATGGAGAAGTACTTTGAGATAAAAAAAGTCTTCTGAGATAACTAAGGCAGTATGGAGTGCCTATCAGTTGGTAGGAGAAGCATCGACATGGTGGATGAATAAGAAAATGGAACTAGGGTTAAGCTCCTTAAGTTTAATATGGGACCAATTTATTGTCATTTTTAGACAAAGGTGGTTACCTCAACTCTTCTTTGACCAAAATCTAACATATTTTCAAAATTTGTGTCAAGGAGACATGTCTGTGGTAGAATACTGGGAGAAGTTTATCCATATTTTAAAGTATGAGCCCTAGTACGAGAAAGACAAAAATATTAGAATTACAAAATTCATCATGGGACTAAATTCCTAGATAGGTGGAGAAGTAGATGTGCATGGTCCAACCACTATGGATCAAGTAGAATTCTAAATGCATGCATGATTCTATCCTCCGTTCATTTCTAGCATTACTAGTTTTGTTTAGCTTTAATAATGGCAAAGTGTTAAAGTATTTTGATGAACTTCCAACTCATACAATGTCATTTACTGATTGTAGATTGCAGTGTTTGGTTAGTCTGAGCTATTTTATTGCATTATTTCAACTATTAATGTTTATACATGTTATGCCAAGTTGTTGGGTATGTGTATGAAGTATTTGATGTCTGAAAATTTGAATGTGCCCTTGAATATTGCACTATCTTTGTAGCATTGTAGGTTGGTCCTCGATTAAGCAAAGATTGGTTTATGGGGAGTTTGTTTATTTGAAGCATCCGCCAATGTTTCAGTTGTTCATAGGTTTTCAGAATAAGGATTTCTCTCAAACCCTATATCTTTTTGCAATTACTTTATTAAATCTAGGTTAGTTTTAAGAGGAAAGCATCACTCAAGTTGCTATATTTGATAGTAATATTATTTTTAGGCTTCAAATTTGGAAAGATCAGGTAGGGTTTGCATACATTTTCAAATCTCATAAAACGTGTGTTGAGTTTATAGGCTTTGCAATCTTTGTAAATCATAAACGCCCTTTGTGATACCAGCAAATCACATCAAACACTGAGTTGTTTCTACAAGTCAAGACCTAACATCCAAAATCTTAGGGTTGTTTTTTGAATATTTTCTATAGAAAGTTACCTTTCAAGAGAGATAGAACACCCATTTTTTATTTGTGTTATGCAATGCAAAAACACTCATCAACACATTGGTTTCTCTCTAACCTCAAAAAAGTGAGGGAATCAATTTTTGGAAAACCCTAAGTGTCTAATGTAGGAACATTCTAAGCTGAAAGGTAATCTTCCATCAACCAAAAATATTTTTTTGTTTTGTTTCAATTAGTAGAAATATCAATACAATACACCACATAATCTCATTTCAAATCATGGTAGGAAACTAGAGTTCTCTAAAAGATCACACACATCATACCTATATTTTAAGAAATTTGAATTAGTTCTTAGATAATTATCATCTCTAGAAGTGGTATTAGGTTCAAACAACCAATAAAAGCATATTTTTAAATTACAAACGCATCCAAATTTGACTGTGAACCGCATATAATGCATACATTTTACATCATCATAAATAAGCTTCCTGGGTATTGTAATTTTCAACCCTATCTATTGGTTTTGCAATCATATGTGTCTAGAACCTTGACTAGTCACACAATAGCGCTCATGTAGTCTTCTCCAAAACATTTTCCCAGTAGCTCGGATAAGGTAAAACTTTGGTCCTATTTCTCATATACCTCTCTCTTTAGGTCTTTTGTTAGTTTGAATTAGACCGCATAACATGACCCAAACTATGGATTATAGTACATGATAAAATCTAATCTAGATAACATTTAAATATTATGTTTCAATATCTAAATCATAGTTGTTATCTCATTTGATCTAATCATAATTTTTTTGAATTGATTGACTAAGGAATATATTTATATGCACGTTAATGTTATTTACAATCATTTGAAAATTTAGAAATAAAGTAGAAAAGGGACTAGTAGAGTCTGACACACATTTCATTTAACTCACAACCACTACAAATTTATAACTTTACATTTTTAAAAAGTTCAATCATATTTCTTGAAACTATATTGTTTGCATGTTGTATTTGAAAATTTATATAGTGACCTTCTAGGGGCTTAACTACAATGGAAACAAGCATATGTTTTCATATTGCCTCTAAGCAAGCCCCATTATGCTTAGATCATAACATGTTTTCAACAATAATTCAAGTAGCACAAAGGTGGAAGTTTAGAGTTGTGTCCTAGTTTAGACTAACTAAATCATTTCACGAAAAAGGGTTTTGTCTAAAACAAAGTTTGAGAAAATGATTTTCACCCAAATTATCTAACATTTACATGGTGCCTATGGTACCTATAATTTCATTCAAAACCTATTCAACCAAAATAATCTAAAGTGAAATGGTTTTCTCTAAAATATAAAAATTGGAGTCTAATAATATAGAGGTATGGCTCCATTCTATAATGAGGTAGAACATTGCCCCCACTTTTAAATTACTTTTGTGGAAAAAAATTAATGTGATGTTATGAATTTTGATTTGATTTGCACACCATTACAATTCCAAAAAAAAATCACAAAAATCATTTGATGGCCTAAAAAATCATTATGCCATAAATAGGATCATGCTTCACAAATAACCTACATAGTACTTATAATTGATGTTAAATAAAGGAAAATGGGTATTTGTATGTTTTGAAGGTGGCCTAAGAGCTATATTCAATTATGAGAGATCACCTACTTCAAATAGGCACCTTGAGGATGAGGATTTGTATGTTTTGCAGAGAGGTCTAAGGTGCAATAGTTGGGGTGAACCTGTATCGAGGAATGTTTTGTTTATGATGCAATGTAGGACAAGTGGTAAATGATGTGATATGGTGGTAGATAGCAATAGCATAGACAACTTGTTGTCTATGGAAATGGCTAACAAGTTGGGGGTAAGGAGAATGAGGCATCCATGTTGGTACTAACTTGGCTAATTGTATTATGGAGACTATTTTTTTGTGGGGAAATAGTGTTGGGTGAGGTTCAACATCGAAGAATACTATTATGAGGTGTTGTGTGACATTTCATTAATGGATATGTTCCATTTTCTATTAAGAAGGTCATGGTAGTTTCATAGAGATGCAATGCATGATGGAAGATCTAACACATATCATATTGAAGGATAACCAAAAGCATAAGTTGATGCCACTAAGGGAAAGTGAGGGATAAATTTATAAGACAATGGTGGCATGCATTAGGGACAATTTATTGAAATAGGCGGTAACACTACAAGTGCAAAATAAGAACACAAATTTGGTAGTGAACAAGGAGGATATCAAAAGGAAGAAATATAGAGAATAGGATATATGAACAAGAGGTTGAGGAGTTGTGTTAATGAATTTGTGGCTGTTGAAGGTCAATTGAAAAGATATGTCAGAGATAGTCAATAACCATTCTACACCTTATCTTTACAAAAATTAATTAATAATTATGGTTTTCATTGAAAAAAAAAATTGCCATCGAAAAAACAAAACATTCAATGAAAGGCCATTGTCTATGGTCAAATGTACAGTCTGATTGCTGGATAGACGTTACCCAATAAAAAATGTTGTTCGATTATAATAATACCATCATAGAATGTTCTGAACTAACCATTGAAAGCGCATTTGTAAAGTTAAAACATATCCAAACTTGACCGTGAGCCGCGTATAACGCGTAAATTTACTTCATTGCAAAGAAGCTGCTTCCTGGGCATTGCGATTTTCAACCTAATCTACTGGTTTTCTCATAAAGTGTGTCTAGAACCTTACCTAGTCAACCACTACCCCTCATACTCTTCTATGAAACATTTTCCCAATAGACCGGATAAGCTAAAACTTTGATCCAATTTCTCATAGAAATATCTCGTTGCTAGTGTTGCCTTAATCAATCAATCAATCTGCTTTGTTTTATTTCTGTTTTGTTATTCAAGAAGCATACATTTGCAATCGACTTACTCACGAAGCAGGTTATCTAGTCGAAAACATTTGCCTTTCTTTTGTCATTTTTGCAATTATAGCATGGCATTAGATATTGCACCGTGGAAATTGGCATCAGCGATGAAGAGACCATTAAAGACACGGCTTTATGAACTTCATACCATTTACGAGGAGGAGAATATTGAAGACACACAAGTTTTATCCAGTGATTCAGAAGTCAGCAGGCATAAATCCCAATTGGAGAGGTTTTCATATATGGCAATACTCGTGGGTGTCATGGTTTCCTTGCTTTTCCTGCTGGGTCGTCCTCTTGCCAAAGCAACCATGCTCATATTGAATTAGAGGGGTTTGGCGGATTGATGTACAAAGAAGAAATCTGTAAAGATTTGCTTCAATGGGGTTTGCTCACTGTGAAACACAATCCTTTTTATATCTTGTGTTGTGAAACTATGCAGCTCTGTAAATCTCTGGAAACAATTGTTTACTCGATAAAGGGGATTTCACAATTATTATTTATTATTTATGTATATCTCTAAACATCTTCTAAAGTTTTAGTATGTACTTTTCTTTCTTTTATAAGGGAAAGTCTTAATGGGGCCTCCTTATAATCGCTCCTTTATGTTCACTTATATTTTTTCCTTACAATATTTGGAACATTTGTCATGAATATATTGTCGTCATGTTGAATTGCATATACATTAATTTATATTCTTAATTTTAATACCAAGTTTCTAAAGAAGAAAAAAGTGGCAAAGCTACTAAAATGTTTTTATTAATTTAAAAGAGTGCTACAAAACCTGGTTCAAAAGAGCATACCGGAAGGAAAGAACCAAAAAGAAAACCTTCGGTAATAGCTCAGTTCAAAAAATGATTTACAACTTAATTACATCCCCCAACCATATAGGAAGGATGCATACTTAATACCAGGTTTCTTATACTCATTCCTGTTTTATAATATTTGGTAAATCTATCATATATATTGTTGTGGTATTTAATTCAATTCATTTAGTATCTAAATTTTATTGTTTAATTTTTTTATATATTTATTTTTAGTTAACATTGACATGTACTTTTGAGTCTCTTGTTAGTTTGAATTAGGTCACACAACATGACACAAAACTATGGACTATCATACATCACAAAAGCTAGTCCATGATATTCAAATTTTATGTTTCAAGTTTTGAATCTATCCCTTTTGAAATATAGTTGTTAAATCCCATTACTGCAACCATAGATTTGTTTGAATTGAGTGACTAAAGAATCTATATATATGCATGTTAATGTTATTCACAATCATTTGAAAATTTATAAATAAAGTTAACAAGGGAGTAGAAGAATCACACACAAACTACATTTAATTCACAACAAAGTTGCAAATATATATATATAGTTTGCATGGTGTGTTTGAAATTTTCTATAGTGACCTTTTAGGGGCTTGACTATAAAGTTTATATATCAAACATAGGTTTTCATCTTTTGCCTCAAAACAAGCCTCAATATGCTTATCATAGCAAATTTTCAACAACACTTCAAGTTGTACAAGGGTGAAAGTTTTGAGTTGTGTCATGGTTTAGAACAACTAAATGATCTCAATAAAAATGGTTTTTACTAAAAAAGTTTAAGAAAATGAGTTTCACCTAAAATTTCTAACATCTACAATATGCCTACTTGATTCTTATCATGTTAGCTAAAACATATTTAACCAAAATAATCCCAAGTGAAATAATTTTTTCTAAAATATAAAAGATAGTCCAAAGTATATAGGTAGGGCCACACTCTACAATGTGGTAATACATTGCCCCTAATGTTTTAAATTACTTTTGTAGAAAAAAATGTAATATTATGAATTATAATTTGATTTGTAGCATTACATTTCCAATCCATCTAATGTTTTTCCACAAAATTTAATTGAAATGGTAATGCATAAAATTGGATCATGCTTCACAAATAGTATAGGTCTTGGTTAAAATAAAAATTCAATAGAGTAGAAGAACTTAGATTAGTTATGCTTTCACTCATAAAGTGTTTTTTTACAACAAGAATAAGAATGGTGCAAGCCATCACAAGGAAAGGTGGATATATTTATATAATATAATTCATCTATAAATGCAATAGAGATTAGACAGTGTAGAAATGGGTGTGGAAACATTCACTATCAGTAAGGGAAGGAAATAGGATGGGGAAGTGGAAAGAGTGATAGGAAAGTGTATTTATATGGGTATGGTGGAGGTGGAATAAACTCCTAAGTCTACAGATTCAAATTATCCACCTATTTTATAATATTGAACCAGCCCCTAATGCTAAAACTAGTTTGGTTGGCATGGCTTTGTTACAACTATATATGGCTATCAATAATTATTTTACCTTTAATCATGAAAAAATAAAGGTTTAGTTTTGAGAGTTGAGACTATCTATTTTATTGATGGCAATTTTCTTTTAGGGAAAGTAATGGTTAGGGTACAAAAGCATGCTAAAATAACATGTAAAACTTAATTATGAAAGCTAAGTTGGGAAAAATAGAGCATTCCACATGGCCCACTTTAGCCAATACAAAACATTGGGACTATGAATTTTTGGTAGTTGGAATTTAAACTAAAAAATATTTATGCATGAAGATATGAGGAATTATTTTATTTTTTCTTCTTTTGAATATCTTTTCTTTTGACAAAGAATAATCCACCTACATAATTCATCCCCTTGATAAAATCCCTCATTCCTTCCCCTTAATCCATCCCCTTAAGTTTACGTTAGCAAACCCCTTATTTTTACCCTTAATCCATCAAATTTTGTTACGTGTTGCAAACCAACATCATCTTTCAATTGAATATTCTTTGTGTACAAATGTTACTCTTAAAGACTCACTTCCATTTAAATAATAGTGAGTCATCCATAATTGGTATAAATAGGATTTATCAAGGCTTCTTTAATTAGCATGTTCTCCAATACTTTCTCATAATCCATGTTCTCTAACTAAACCCTTCATCCATATATACATACACACATACATATATATTCATAGAGACGCCTAGACAAATGCATACATTGAAACATGCATACGCATATATAGACACACAAACACATACATACATGTACATGCATAGCGACTAAGACCGTTCATACTCTTTTGCTTGGATATTTTTATTATCATAGTAGTAAGTAAATAATCATAAACATGTGTGTGGTAATTTAACATGAAACTAGATATCAAAACCCTTTCCACATATGGAAATATAACTTGGTAGAAAGCTAGTCTACACAATTATAATTGTCATGTTCTCCAAATAACTATTTTTATTATCTATGTTCTCCAACCAAAGCCTTCATCCATATGCATATGCGCAAGCACATACATACATAAATATACAAATGTATATACACATACATATGGATGCAAACATGCACATACACACACATACATGTATATTAGGACCGTACCCTCTCTTTTTCTTGGATTTTTATCATTGTAGCAATAAGATGGTAATTATCAACATGTGTATGGTAATAGGATGAAATTGGATATTTTAACTCTTTCCACACCTAACAACATACCTGGTATTGTAGACTCCCCAAATATGACTTTACATTTAACTAAAATTCCAAATTTTAATTAATTTACCTTATCATCCCATAATTAATTAAATATTTTATTATTTAAATAATTATTTCATTATTCTTCTAAAAGTAATTAAATTTTAATTTATTTAATTTTCATGTTGTCCCATTCTTCTAAAGGTTAAATTATTTATTTAATATAACCTTAATCCTTGCCACTTATTTCTTCTAAAAAACTATTAATTAATTAATTATCCTTTTCTAAACTCCACTTAACCTTTTCTTTAATTTTAAATTCCATCACTTGTTGTTTACTCTCAAAATTTGCACCCTAAACTGGACTATACAAGTTTCAGCAATCTTGGAGAAACATTGGATTCACTTTTATGTGGGACTGTTGGAACGAAGTGAAACCACCAGGTTCTAGGCCGGTTCCTAACTAGTAATATCACCTAAACTACTAAATTTGTAAGGTAAAGGGAGAATATTACTAGAGCAAAATAGAAATGGTAGAAACTAATCCCTATGGTGATACACCGAACTGAAAACAGGACTATGGAATTTAGAATTTCAACACTTTGCTTATAATGACTGAAAACTTTAAAAGAGAGGATTCCTTAGCTTACTCTTGTATGTCATTGCATAATATTTCATAATAAGGTCATAATGCTCAGACTTTTAGAAGGAAAATTAATTCACAACCATAAGCCATCTACAAATTTCGACACAAACTATGACCTGCACTAACAATACTTTGTATAAAGGTGTCGAATAAGAAATAAAGCTATAAGGAAATGTTAATACCTCACAAATAACTCTGATGAAATCTTATTGATGCACACAATGTAGCAAAGAAAGAGAAGCCAAAATCTCAAGAAAGCATTGATGTTCAAAGGCCTCCACTAAATTCCATATCCAAGAGAAAACTGAGTTACAAAATTTTGCCAATCTGAGAAAGGATTTGCAAAAAAAATCACACTCTCTCAAAACTGCCAAGTCAGAACTAACTCACAATGAGTAGAAAAATGTGAATAAGTAGCTAAACTCCAAGTTGCTTCCACAATACAAGGTTCTAGAAATCCTTGGGTTGGATGCAACAATAAGGCCTAAAATATAGCCTTCAAATCCACTCAAAAAGAGCTCATGTTGGATGAAAATTTCATGCAAGACTTAATCCAACCATAACTACTCCTAAAAATGCTCAAAATGGAAACAAAAGGCCTATATTCCCTCAATAAAGTGATGAATCACCCTATCTCTTCTCCACATGTTTGCAAACAAAACTTAACTTCCCTAAATGCCCTCTATAATCATAAAGATTTCAACAAAACTCATAAAAGCATAAAAAGGTATTTATCCTATTTTGCATTAAAATAGTCACATAACTTTATGATTTATAATATCATCATAAAATTTAATGTGTTTTACATTTAACTCAAATGCAAAAAAGAAATAATCAAGGGTATAGTTCAACCTCTATATGCAAAAAGGTGAAAATACAAGTTAAGAGTTTTGTTGTGGCATATGAAATGCATAAGGAAAAGTTTAAGCCATGGGAAATATTAATTTGTTCAGTATTTTTTGATAAATAAAGTGATAAAAAATCACTTCACTCAAATCAATGGAAAAAATAGGGTTTTCAACCCTAATCAAAAGCAACGAATACTTCATTTTTCCACATTACTATTTTGAAGCTTCTGAATGAAGCACAAGCAGCCGCCATGAGGGTTTGATCTGGAGTAGAAAAATGACATTTTCTGTCATATTCTTCAACAAAAAGAATGGCTTCGATAGCTGGACAAGCATCCCTAGAGGTATTTTGAATTTTATATCATATTCTGTAGATAAAAGTGCTCAAAATTGAGCCATTCTTTGCATAAAAATGAACAAAATCTTCTTTCTGAACTTTCTCCCCATTTTCTTCAGTCATTGTCATGCAAAACTCTGCATTTTTTCCTCATGGCTGCGAGCTATGTTCCTCATTACACAGAAAATATAAACTTCCTTTTATATTTCATGTTCCCCTATATTTTTGTTGTGTATGGCCATGGGTTTCTGCACATCTTCAGAGTTTCAGCCATAAAACTTTTGAGACTGAGCTAGGGTAAGTCATTTCCTGTACAAATAATGCCATTTCTCAATTCTTGTAAGTGAAATATTGCTTCAAGCTCCATTTTGTAAAAAACAATGAGGACATTCTTTTCTTTTTTGGTGCATATTCTCCTCCATTTTGCTCGGCTTCTGATAAAGTTCATAATCCATTTAATAACAAAATGTTGAGATCTTTCCTCTTTTATGCAGAAAAAGATGAGAATAATATTGAGCTTCCTGTATATTTTCTGTTTCTTTTGCAAAAAAAAAAAAGGTTCTCATTTCGATGGCCACAGATGCATACATTATATATATATATTTATTGGGTGAAATCTTCATGGCCACGGTCACCTTTCTTGCAGGTATCTGGGGTTTTCTTTTGTTGCCATTTTTGATGAATTGCCTCTGGCTTTACTTTCTGTCAGTTTTAAACACATGGGTATCTTTCTTTTTCCTGTGATACCATGTAATTTTTGCCAGTATTATCATGATCACCTTTACTATGATAAGCTCATGCAAGATTATACCATGAATTCAAGGAATTACTCAATCAAAACAAAAGCTATTTAGTCAACTATTCCATAGAAGATGCTACTCTTTGAGATTTCCTATTGTGTTTTAGGTGATGATTACTCTCATTTTGATTCATCAAGTAGCTTTTAAAAAACTTACAGGTCACTACAGGATGACATCATCATTAAAACCTTGACCACTGTACTTAGTCTTTACATCTTCTGATATCATGATTGTGAACAGAAAAAACCACATTACTATAGAAAGCCTCTCAGAACCATTTCATGCCCTCCAAGGAAATATACCTATTGGAAATGCTTCCTCATTAATACCCGTGTAGTTGCACCAGCCTTGTAACAATACCACAGATATGATTACTTGTGCATAGAATAGTTAAGTATTCTTGAAAAAGAAAAGATTCCATCTTATAGGTTATCACTCCTCTGTCATGGCATACCATATGAAGAATCCCCTGAAGAATTATGACTTGGCTCCATGCAATACCAAAATAACAGGTTACATAATATTTCCCAAAAGATATCTAGAAGTAAACCCAACTACATTTATGATTTATGTCTGCACCTTTGCCTTAAATCTATCTTCCCATTGTATTGTGCACAATTTAGTGTATTATGTACCATGTATGACTGTCCCATTAGACTGTTTACTCATAGATTTGTTCCCCATGCTTTCTTATTCAGTAATATAGTAGATGAGTTCTTGAAGGACTGTAAATGCAAACTTCATTGATGACTGTCTTTTAAACACTTCAAAGGCTCAAACTTCCTGTGGCGTCACTTATATCTACTCCATGAGATTCATGTTAGCTTCTGATAGCTCCTTCTGAATGATTATGTTGTCTTTATAACCTTTCTACTATTTCAATGAGCAAATACTTATCAACTATAACAATGATGTTATCATTCCATGATCAATGAGTGCCATTATTTAGTTTCACAAGATTGCAGAATATTTTGCATTATGAATATAAATCAATCATGATTGATATTAACTTTCAAGTAATCCCATATATACTTAAGATATTCATAAGACTATGCTCAAACTAAAATAATGCAATAATTACTGTGAGCTAGGATCAACCTTTGTGGGAGCCACATTTATCCCACTCAAATTTAATCTGGTAGATGACTGCATTTGTAACTGCACATGAAACAAACAAGTTAGAAAAGATGAGTGTCTTTTATGTGTACATTGACCAAATGGTTTTCCTAGACACCTGAGGCACTCATTAATCTTTTGATGCACATGGAGACAAATTGATGCATGGATAGGTGGATAATATAAATGATCATGTACAGTTATGACATTTCATTGCTTAGAGTATAACTCTAACACATTACTTGACCATTGCAGAAATAGGAGCACATGAAGACTAGGAAGGGCGAGGAATGAGGACAACATCAGAGCAAGACAAACCTCAACTAGTCATTCAGGCAATGAATGGTCATCCCTCTACATGCACATTTACTTTCCTTCATTTATTCATGTATTGATTTATCTTTATTTGTATCAAAGAAAAGTCAGTCTCATGGCTTGTTGTGTGAGACACATGTATCTTATCACATTCAATAAAGATTTCTTTTTCAGAAATACATGAATCTTTCTCTATTACATGCATATGTATGAATGTGATAGTCTGTAGTTGTAACCTTTTCAGATTTTCATTTATATATTTGAATGTGATGAAGAAGGAAAATAAAATGAAACATACTCTCTCCAGTTTAAAACAAATTCTACCCTTTTGAACCAATCAGTGAAAAATGGGTAACACATGTCATGTGTCATTCTTCCCCACATACTTTCTTGTACTTTTACCCAATCAATCCTCACATTTTTGACATTAAATCCACTTGGGACGAATGCCACCTTTGTTTTTTAGTTTGTATGGGACCATCTCTCTCTTATCCACAAAATATAATTTTAAATTCCACCTCCCTAGAGATAAGCAAAAAGTCAAAGACTTGCCTCTCTTGGAGTCTTATCACAATCCCCCATAATCTTACCCAATAATCTTCATTAAAGCCTCCACTCTCCATTAATCTTTACATGACACTTGTCCTCTCCCTCTTGCTTAAGAGAACCTCTCAACATGAGCCCTTGATCTTGTAGAAAGATCTCAACCCTCCATCCATTTGAGCCTCTTTCTATAAATAAAAATTTTCACCCTCCACTAATGATCAAGTTCATTTACTATAACAAGATTATGTTGAAATATCATTAGAGCAATCCATATTTCTAGGTCATTTAGAGCATATCAATAAGCTTAGGGTGCATCCTATTTAGCTCAAGCATGGAGTTTGGAGGTGTTAAGGTATATATTTTATATATTTTTATGCATTATTATTATGTTACTTTATATTATAGAAATTCCATAACCTCATTTTGGCATGTCTGATGGGACCCATGCCCATTTTCTAACATTTTGTTTAATTTTTTCCAAGTTGTGAGTTGTAGGTTATCTCAACGCTTGGCTTTGTGAATCGGCACCGAGCTGTAATGACAAAATGCACCTCTATCATGCCTTTCAAAACCTTTTCTATGCTTAACAACACTTTCAAAGAGAATTTATGCACCTTCACAAAGGCGTTTTATGCCTTCATCTCATAAATCTGCATGTTTTTTTATGGTTAAATGCTTTTGACCTGGAGCTATGAACTAGTGAGGTCACAAATGAGTGACCTCATCCCTAATTTAAACATTCAACAATAACACCCCAGTGGGGTTTGAACCTTGATGGCAAGAACAACACCACAACAAATTAACTAGCATACTATGCCACTATTGGTACAAATTTTTAGGCTGACCTTTGTTTCTTGCTAACAATTTTTGGGTATTGTCTGTAACCAATTGTTTTTGTAGATTTAGTCTAGCTAGTTTGTTGCAAGTTTTCAGAATCTTTGTTGATTTTAGATTCCTATTTTCTTTGGAGTTGCATGCTTATATTAGGGTTTTAGGCACACTAACCCTAGAGGTATATTTGAATAGTTAGGGCATTGCAAATAATTTTTTTTATAGAAGTGTTTAGGTTGCTTAAGTTGCAAACTTTGTAGTGGTCTTCCTGGGTTTCATATCAATCTCTCATTTAACCTAAAGTTCTATAGACTTATTTTCATCTTAGGGTTGTAGAAGCCTTATTTTTACAAAGAGTATTTCTTGTTGAACCTCTTGGAACATTTTCACATTCTATTTTTCATCGATTTTTAGTTTATACTTGGAAAAAGGATAGATTATTCATAATCTTACCTTTCAGATGTGGGTTTTTATGAAACTAGACCTATTCAAGAAGTTTTAAGGCTTCTACATTAACATCCCACACCTATGCAAAGACTTTTTGTGCTTTTTTTCTATCCTTTGGCACCTCCACAAAGACTTTCAGAGCCTCTATTCCAACCTACAACACCTGTGTCTAGAAAAACTACACCTCTATAAGGTATATTTTTTGGTTTATTTCTATATTTTGGAACTTTCTTTATAGTCTACTATACTTCTATTTAGACTAACCACACTTCTATTTCACAAAAACACGCTTCTATTGTGGTTTATTACATTTTTTATTTTTTGGTGTTTTGAGCTAGAGCCTTTTGGACTAACAAAAGGTGTAGTTGATTTATTCATGTCCAAGGTTGAAAATATAAGACTACTTTAAATATATGGCTTTATAGATTTGTTTTGTCCAAATAAATTTTATTTTACACTAATATTAGGAACTAAAGTTAGAATAATGGGTTAAATAACTTGTTTCTTTTGTTTGGATGATTGCATAGATGTATACTGTCCCCCTGTACTTAGTGTGATCTTGAAGATCAAAAATATTTCATTCCTTCATTTTTGTTTTAGATTAGATCCTAGGACCTTGGTATTTTTCTGTGAATGCTTTCCCCTTGCACCTAGTGTGATCTTGGGGATCAAAAACACCTAGCATTGTCCTTCCCTTTAGGAGGCCTACTTATAGATTTCATCACCCTAAGGGATAACCTCAACCACATGTTACCAGTGGGGTATATAAAGAAGGGAGAATAAAATTATACCCCAACCTAGTCACATCATGTTTATCAAAGCCTTAATGTCTCTAGGTGATTATAGTACAAAATGTGTAGGGTTGGTCTAAGATTTCCCACTGAAAGTTCTTGATCCACACTTGTGATGGACTAGTGTTCATGTTCGTGCCTCATATACCCTTGTGATATTTAGAGGACTCCCTAGAGAGCTTGTATAGCCTAGCATAAGACCATTTAACCATTGCTTAATATAGTGTAAGGTATAGTATCATGCCCAAAGCTACTCACCATGTATCCCTTTTAGTAGAGGTAAAAACTCTTTGGGTAAGGTCTTAGTACGTCTAAGGAAAGGAAAAAGGTTAGCCCTTGTGCCACTAGATCCATACCTAATGACTCTTGAAAGATGAGTGCTTGGCACTAATCTTGTGATATTAGCCTTTGGATGGTGGGCCTACACTAAGTACACTCTACCACTTGACTAATTTTTTAGGATTTTGCTAATGTGATTGATGTGTCTTCATGTGAAAAACTAGTAAAATCCATTAATCTTTTGTTACCTAAATAGTTTGGTCAGCCAATGTGTTTTTTATGTGTGTATCTCTTACCAAATCAATCTATCATATTTAGATTTTAGAATCATGGGCCTATGTCATATCAAACTACACATGAATTTCTCTTTGACGCACCTACGCTCTACCAAGTAATGTTTGCACTCTACAAGGTTGTGCACCTAGGCTCTACCAAATCGTGTCTATGCTCTATAAAGTTGCACTTGCACTCTACCAAGCACTACATGTGCTTTGTAAATCTATACTTGCACTTTACCAAACTATGCTTGCATTCTATAAAGCTACACTTGTGCTTTACCAAACCGTGCATGTGCTTTTCCAAACCATGTATGTGCTCTATAAAGTTGCACATGCGCTCTTCCTAACTATGCATGTGATCTACCAAAAGGCACATGTGTTGCTCTATGGTGCGCTTGTGTTCTGACTTGCAATAGTGACCTATAACAATTCCTTACCACATCCTAATTGAAAATTCAAACTTCTATAGTTCTATAACCTACCTTAAATCTATCATTTTACACCTTGATCACCATCACTCTCCCTTCATAAAAATCCCCAAACTTCATTACTAATCCATCTTAATCCTCACTTTGGACCATATCATCACCCATCCTACCAAACCAGTTCTAATCATCTAGCATTCACTATATTGTGAATCTTTGAAATTTCTTTGATCATAATTTTATCCTCATCACAACCAAACCTTTTTTTTATCATTTAGTCATCCCTTAATGTAAATCCCATCCAATACAAAATCAATTTTTTTTAAAAAATCTAAATCTAGGTCCTTATATATTTTTCTCTAACTTATGTGTTGCTTAGGAACTTGCCTATCCTAAGTAGAATTTTAAGTTAGCCCTTCATTTTGGATTATTTAGCTTGATAATTTGTCTCCTTCAAGTTAAGTTTTCCAAAAAATACCTTATCCAGTATTTCTTAGGAAATTTCCTATCTTAAGTAAGCAAGGATACATCCAAATCACCTTTTATCCTAATAATCTAGATTCTTATTTTTGATGAAAGTTTGGTCTTATATCTCTTATCCATAATCATCCACTTCATCAATCAAAAATCATCCCCACCCTAGGTCCTCATTAATCTAAGGTTTCAAAGGTATCAATTTAATTGCTCATCCATAACATCCACAATATTATCCCCATCAAAATCTTAGGTCCAAATAATCCTTACATTCCCATCTCTCAAACTCACCAAATCTCCCCATCAAGCATCCACACCCAAAAACTTTCTCTAAAAATTCCACCTCTTGTATGTCAATCACTAGAGCTCAATCTAAAAAGAAAATGGGCTCTCAAGAGAATATCACCAACTAACCATCATCCCCCCATGATGAATTCTATGTGTACCAACCCAGAGACTCTCCTAGGTTGCAATATTTTTCTCAAGACCCCCACAACCAAGATATGATGAAGAAAATGGTTGAACTTGACAAGGACACCATTTTTATAGATCTGTTGATAAAGGAGGCAAAAATTGGACCAACCTTTGACATCTCACATATTAGGAGGCAATACCCTTCTACTATTCCTTCATCCTCCATTCATCCCTTGGATAGAATTTGGGGATCCCAACCCAACCCCCATCACCCCTCCCACATATCCAATCTTTCATACACATCTCAACTAGTCCTAGAACAAATCATCCTATACTCAAACATCTCTTAGCAAGTAGAACTCAAAATTCCATCCAAAATCACATATCAACCTACTCAACCCACCATACTCGTTCAAACATCCATTTAACATACTATAACATCCACCAACACTAACTTCATCCAACCTCATATATCCCATACTACACATCAACAAATTAATCCCTTATATTGATACATCCCTAAGAAAAATATTATTTCCATACACCTGTAGCATCATAAATTACATCCATGAAAATTTCACACTTTCTACTCCCCTTTAAGTAATTGGACCTAATTGTACACCTAATTTCCTAAATTATGCATTCATATCCCATTTGCACAATTATCAAGAAAAACCACTTGGAAAAATAATGCATACATTTAATATTTTGCTCCCAAAACTTTGTATCCTATAAAATATGGCTAGGGCTAAGTCGCCCTAGGCAATAACTTCCTCCTATTTTACCTCTAAAATTTAATATGTCAAATTTGGCATTTTATTATTTGAATTTAAAATGTCCAATTCTATTCACCTTTGATGGCACACCCCTAGCTAGGTTTTAGAGCATTTCTTTATGGTTTATGGAATCACATATTTGAGCACCAATAGAACCAAGAAGAATAGTAGTTAGAGATGAAATTAAACATAAATGAGATAATAATATGTACAAAATAGACTTTAAAATAAATTCTAAACTTGGTTAAACTATGCATAGCTAACTACCAAGAAAACAAGTTAACAATTAGCTAACTAAAGCTAACCTTGAAAAACTAGGAAATTAAATTTGACTTTAACATTTTACCTTTTTACATAGAATGAAATAAATGACAATAAACCAATAGAATTAGAAAAAAAACCTATATACTAAGGTTTATAGCCTAGATGGTGCCCTATGTAGCAACATCATTCCTCCCAATAATAGTGGCACTAGACTCCAATACTCTCAAAAGAGAAGAAAAATACAAAGATTATTGATGGTGAGAGATCTATTGGGCCGAATGCATAAATTAATTTTGTTTAGGAAAAATGTAGGATGTGGTACAAACCTAGTTCATTTGATAAATATTTAGTTGAAAAGTAAGTTCAAATCAAACAAAAGTTGAAAATTAGGAACAATATTAGTAAGATGGCTAATATGAATTTTGGACTCAAATGTTGTCATGTCCCAAATTAAAATAAGTATCAATTTTAATTAATTTTATGAAACCCCACAAATTACTTCTCTCAAATCTGGAATATCTCAGGATTTCCATAAAATAAAGTTATCTTAAAATCTAGAATCTTAATTTCTATCAAATTCAAGATAGGGAAAATCAGGGGTTTTGGAAACAACACCAATATGCATAAAATTGGAAATTGAGTGAAGTGTAAATGAGATAGAATGATTTATTATTGAATTTCGTATGGATTTTCATTATAATTGTTTTCATATACAAAAAATATTAGCCATGAATAGTTGCAGCAAGTTACACATAGATCTCTAACTGAAAACCCAAAACAATCACTATAATTGAAGCCAACTTTGTACAAACTCGCCATACTTATCAATTGTAAACAAAAATGAGCAATATAATTCATAATACATATAAGAAATGCTTCAATATGATTCTTGTTGGAAATATATGCCTCAATCCCATAGGCTGAAACCTCTAAGAGAGCCAAGTCAGTGTGACATGCTTTGTGTCTGGCTGACTAGCAGTTGAAACCTTGGTGAACAGTTCTGGTCGTTGTGACCTTGCTTCAGCCATGCCGAATGTATCTATCGTTGTGACATTATGATCGCTGTGACAATTTATATCTCACTTCGCCCAAGTTGATCTCTTGCTGACAGGTCAGTGTCAAGTGGTGGTTGAGGAGACTCATGGCAATTGGAGTCTTCGGGGTAACACGGAGGCTTCGTTATGAACTCTCAACGATGAAGGAAATTCTCACCGACAGTATACACTCGGAGTAACATATGGTGGCTCGATATGAAGTCTTAATGATGTGAGATGTCTCGCTGAAAACTTTATCTTGGAGGCATCGAGGTAACACTAACGGTTCGCTAAGAACTCTTAGCGATGGAGAGAAGTCTTGCCGACTGTTGTTTGGTGCTCGGTATGACTTAAGACTTCAGAGTAACAACTTAGCAATAGCGATAAGTCTTGGCAATAGATGAGCACTTCGGAGTAACTTTTGTACCTCGGTATGATCTCCTGGCGAAAGTGATAAGTCTTGCTGACTGTTGAATGTTTCAATATAACATAAAGGCTCAGTATGATCTCTCAGTGAAAGTGATAGGTCTTGGCGATAGCGATACAAGTGATGATCATTGGTATGAGGTCTTGGCGACATGACAAATTCTTAGCGATAGCTCTTTGGACTCAGTGTAACATCTTGCCGATAGTATGGACTCTTGGCGATATCAAATGCTGACTTCGTGGCATCGGGGAGACACGGTTAGTGTCTCACCGACATGCCAACATAGGGTGAATGCCTTTGACCGAGTGAAGACTATCCTACGTGGCTTGTATTCGACCAATCAGAGAAGCCGAATGGGAACCGCTAGTAGTTGGACTGTTGCGGCCGTTACTGAGAGGAAGATCGACAGACCAAGGGCATCATGGATATACTCAGGAATTGCAAGAGGATCGGTTCGACGGTTGGGTGAATAGTTCAATGTGTATCAGTGTGAATTCTATTATGAGAAGACTGTAACTTGAGTATTCTGTAGCATGGTTGATCATTGTGAAAGCTGATGTAATTTGACATCAGAGAGTCAAGCCCGTACTCTGTATGTAATTTCATTAATGTAATACAAAGGGGTTTTTCTTGGTGTGGTGGGTTTTTCTCCCGTAAGGGTTTTCCCACGCATATTTGGTGTTCATATGTGTATGTTTAATTCTCTATTTCTGTTATCTCTTTCAAGTGCATCTTAATTGTACTGTAATTGTAAACTTTAAAAGGTATCTCTGCATTCTTCCCTGAGGTTTTGACGTTAGGAGAGTTGTTCTGCACCTTATCTTTCCTTACAAGTGGTATCAGAGCCTGGCCAGTTGTGTTATCCTTGTGGGTACGTTGGGTTTTTTGTGTCAATTCTGTTCAGTGGGAGTCTTGTAGAAGTTTTTTAATTCAAATTACAGATTAAGATGGAAAGCACGTTAGGAAAGATTGAAATAGATAAATTCAATGGCATCAATTTTGAGTTGTGGAAAATTAAAATGGAAGATTTGTTGGTTGACCGTGATCTTTGGATTGCTGTGTCTGGAATGAAGCCTACAGGCATGAAGCAAGAGGATTGGGACTTTGCAGATAGAAAGTCTAAGGGGCTAATAAGGCTCTATTTTGCAGACTCTGTTCTTCTGAATGTGCACGAAGAGAAGACTGCATCTTCCTTGTGGAAGAGACTGGCATCTATTTATTAGGGGAAGTACTTGGTGAATAAATTGTTCCTAAGGAAGAAGCTGTACACTTTGAGAATGGAGGAAGGAGGGTTTGTAGCTGATCATTTGAACACATTCAACATGTTGATTACACAGTTAACATTTGTTGGTGTGAACTTGTATGCTTTTATTGTGTTCTTTCCCAGACTCTTGGGATCACCTGGTGATGGCGATTGGGAGTACAACATCCAATTTCAAGATGGAAGATGTTGTTGCTTATTTGTTATCAAAAGAGATGAGTAGGAAATATTTTGAGATGGTGAAGGAGGCCCTTGTTGTTAGAGGAAGGTCGAAAGAGAAAGGCAAGAAGAAGGACAAGAAGTCCAAATCATAATCAGAGGGGAGATCAAAGTCTCCTGGCAAGAAGTCCAAGGTGAAGTGTTGGAATTGTGGGAAACCTGGTCATGTCAGAAAGGATTGTAAAGAGGAGAAGAAGAAGAAGAAGAAGAACTATTCTTTCAACAATGATTCTTCTTAGAGTGATGCAGACACCTTCATTGCAGCCTTGGCTACACAGGCATTAGATGATGTCTGGCTGATTGATTTTGGAGCATCTTTCCACATGACATCTCATAGAGACTGGTTCACAAAATATGAAAAGTACGATGGTGTAAAGGTGTATTTGGTGAGTGATTCAACTTTGGAAATTGTTAGCCATGGAAGAGTCAGAATTCAATTCTCTGATGGAAGAGTGAAGGGAATTAATGATGTAATGCATATACCAGGTTTGGCTCGAAACTTACTTTATGTTAGTAAGCTGAATGATATTGGAGTGCAAGTCACATTCTCTGGAAATAGATGCAAGATGACTAGAGGCTCAATGGTGCTAGCAAGGGGTGCTCGTATTGGTACCTTGTACAAGCTAGATGCACATGTTGTTCAATGCAACAGTGTCTCTGTAAAGTCACAGAAAGCTACTCATGGATGAAAAGAGGTAAATGTTTCTAATTGTGTAAACTCTATGGAAGTTAAACTTCCAGCAAAAAAGACTATGCTCTTGCATCATAGGCTAGGCCACATTGGCGAGAAAGGTTTAAAAACCTTGAAGAATAAAAACCTGGTTGAGGGGCATGAAGATTGTAACCTTGAATTTGAATTCTGTGAACATTGTATTTATGGAAAACATCACCATGTTTCTTTTTATTCCAGTCCTCATAAATCTTTTGGTTTGCTAGATTATATTCATTCTGATATATTTGGTCCAATGGATGTTCCTTCTTTGTCTAAGTCAAGGTACTATGTATCGTTTATTGATGATTATTCAAGAAGAGCATTTGTCTATTTTTTGAAAAGTAAATCAAAAGTATTCAGTCGGTTTAAGGAATTTAAGAACCTTGTAGAAAATCAGACTGGAAGAAAAATAAAATGTTTAAGGACTAATAATGGCGGTGAATTTTGTTCTAATGAATTCGAGAGGTACTGTAAAGACCATGGGATTAAAAGACATAAGACTACACCTTATACTCCACAGCAAAATGGAGTTGCAGAAAGGTTCAATAGGATAGTGATGGAGAGAGCATGAAGTATGTTGAGTAGTGCTAGCTTGGAGGAGAAGTTATGGGCTGAGGCTGTTGCTACTGCATGTTACTTGATAAATCGTTCTCCAAATTCTACTCTTGTTGAGAAAACACCTTTGGAAGCATGGTCTGGTAAGAATCCCTCTCTGAGACACATTCATGTTTTTGGTTATGAGGCATATGCATATGTGTTGAATGAGAAAAGATCTAAGTTGGAGAAAAAGGTTTTCAAATGTATTTTTATTGGCTATAGTGTTGGCATAAAAGGATACAAGCTTTGGAATTCTAATACAGAGAAGGTTGTATATAACAGAAGTGTAATCTTTCATGAGCTGAAGCCTTCTACATTGGATCTGCAGTCAGAGACAAAGTCAAAAAATAATAAGGATGTAGTTGAAATTCCTCCTACACTAGAGAAAGAGGAATTCAAAATTCAAAATGTACCTGGAACTGAGGAGAGCTCAAGCAGTTATGAAATTTCTGAAGAAGAACAACAACCTCAGCCTCAACAAGTGAGAAGGTCAACTCGTGAAAGAAAGCAACTTGATAGGTATGGGTTTTCTTTGATAGATTCTACTTGTGCCTATGCTTTAATTTCTAGCACTGATGAGCCTAGGACTGTGAAAGAGGCATTTAGAATGTCTGATTCAGATTCTGGTTGGAAGCCATGAATGAAGAAATGGCATCATTAGAAAAGAATGATACCTGGAGTTTGGTGCCCTTGCCTGAAGGTAGAAAAGTTGTGGGCTAAAAATGGGTATTTGAGAAGAAGATAGGTCTAGATGGCAGTGTGGAAAAGTACAAGGCGAGGTTGGTTGCGAAAGGTTATTCCCAGGTAGAGGGAATTGATTATGGGGAAATTTTTTCTCCTATAGCTAAGCTGACATCTATCAAATTTCTTTTGTCACTTGCAGCAGCGTATGACTTAGAGATCAAATAGATGGATGTGAAGATAGCATTTCTTCATGGTGATCTTGAAGAAGAAATCTATATGTCCCAACCTGAGCACTTTGTGGAGAAAGGTAAAGAAAAACTGGTGTGCAAGTTAAAGAAGTCTTTGTATGGGTTAGAGCAGTCTCCTAGAATGTGGTACCAGAATTTTGATACTTTTGTATTGTCTTTAGGATTTGTAAGATCAAAATTTGATCATTGTGTGTATTATAAAGCTGAAAGTGATCAAGTGCTTATTATTGCTCTCTATGTTGATGATATGTTGTTCATAAGTAATAGTAAGTTGATGATTTCTGATCTTAAGTCTCAGTTGTCTGCTAAGTTGGAAATGAAAGATCTTGGTGTAGCTAGGTATATTCTGGGGATGGAAATATCTAGGGACAAGAATAGTAGAAAGCTTTGGCTCAGTCAGAGTAAGTATAGCAGGACTGTTCTAGAGATATTTTGCATGAATGATTGCAAGCAGCTAGTTGTTCCAGTCTTGTAGGGAACGAAGCTATCTATTGAAGACTATCCAAAATCTCCTACTGAGATGGAGGACATGACCAGTGTACCCTATGCTAGTGCAGTTGGTAGTCTTATGTATGCAATGGTCTATACAAGGCCAGACATTGCTCAAGCAGTGGGAGTTCTTAGTCAATTTATGGTTAATCCTGGAAGGAAACATTGGGATGTTGTAAAGAGAGTTTTCAGATATTTGAAGGGCACTTCAGAATTTTCTTTGTGTTACCATGGGAACTTAGTTGAATCACAGAGGACTCTCAGTATTCGAGGCTATGTGGATTCTAATTGGGCAGGGGACATTGACAGTAGGAGGTCCGCCAGTGGATACATTTTCATGATGAATGGTGGTGCAATGAGTTGGATGAGTAAGTGGCAGGTTGTAGTTGCTTTGTCCACTACAGAGGCTGAATACATGGCAGCTACACATGCTTGTAAAGAAACAGTTTGGTTAAAACGTTTGTGTTCTAACATTGGTTTTGATGCAGGGAAAATAACTATTTTTTGTGACTGTCAAAGTGTAATTTTTCTGGCAAAGAATCCTACTTTCCATGCCAGGATGAAACATATAGATGTACAATACCACTTTGTACGAGATATGGTGGAGGATGGAACAAGATATGGTGGAGGATGGAAAGGTCATTTTGGAAAAAGTTGATACTCTAGAGAATGTTGCAGATACATTGACGAAGCCAGTGAGCACAGACAAGCTCAGGTGGTGTTCCAGTTCGATGGGCCTTAGTGCCAATGATTTTTAGTAGTTTTGTTGTGCTCTGGAGATGTCTGTGTAATCTTCGTCAAGTGGGAGATTGTTGGAAATATATGCCTCAATCCCACAGGCTGAAACCTCTAAGAGAGCCAAGTTGGTGTGACATGCTTTGTGTCTGTCTGACTAGCAGTTGAAACCTTGGTGAATAGTTTTGGTCGCTATGACCTTGCTTTAGTCATGCCGAATGTATCTATCACTGTGACAATTTATATCTCACTCCGCCCGAGTTGATCTCTTGCCGATGATTCAGTGTCAAGTGGTGGTCGAGGAGACTCATGGCGATAGGAGTCTTTGGGGTAACACAGAGGCTTCGCTATGAACTCTCAACGATGAAGGAAAGTCTCACCGATAGTATACACTCAGAGTAACATATGGTAGCTCGATATGAAGTCTTAACGATGTGAGATGTCTCGCCAACAACTTTATCTTGGAGGCATCGGGGTAACACTAAGGGTTTGCTAAGAACTCTTAGTGATGGAGAGAAGTCTTGTCGACTACTGTTTGGTGCTTGGTATGACTTAAGACTTCGGAGTAACGTCTCAATGATAGTGATAAGTCTTGGCGATAGATGAGCACTTCAGAGTAACTTTTGAACCTCAATATGATCTCCTGGCGAAAGCGATAAGTCTTGCTTACTGTTGAACATTTCGGTATAACATAAAGGCTCGGTATGATCTCTTAATGAAAGCGATAGGTCTTGGCGATAGTGATACAAGTGATGATCATTGGTATGAGGTCTTGGCAACATGACAAAGTCTTAGCGATAGCTCTCTAGACTCGATGTAACATCTTGCCGATAGTATGGACTCTTGGTGATATCGAATGTTGACTTTGTGGCATCGGGGAGACACGGTTAGTGTCTCACGGACATGCTAACACAGGGTGAACGCCTTTGACCGAGTGAAGACTATCCTACGTGGCTTGTATTCGACCAATCAGAGAAGCCGAATGGGAACCTCTAGTAGTTGGACTATTGCGGCCGTTACTGAGAGGAAGATCGACAGACCATGGGCGTCATGGATATACTCAAGAATTGCAGGAGAATCGGTTTGATGGTTGGGTGAATATTTCAATGTGTATCAATGTGAATTCTATTCTAAGAAGACTGTAACTTGAGTATTTTGTAGCAAGGTTGATCATTGTGAAAGCTGCTATAATTTGACATCAGAGAGTCAAGCCCATACTCTGTATGTAATTTCATTACTGTAATACAAAGGGGTTTTTCTTGGTGTGGTGGGTTTTTCTCCCATAAGGGTTTTCCCACATATATCTGGTGTTCATATGTTTATGTTTAATTCTTTGTTTCTGTTATCTCTTTCAAGTGCATCTTAATTGGACTGTAATTGTAAAATTTAAAAGGTATCTCTGCATTCTTCCCTGAGGTTTTGACATTAGGAGAGTTGTTCCGCACCTTATCTTTCCTTACAATTCTTACAATAGAAACTACATTTAGCAACCCAATGACTAGAAGATGCACACCAAATTGGAACCAAATCCTGAATATAAAAGCCACAACCACACTCTAAACTGAAGCAATTATCACACCACTCACCAACTATCAAATAATTAATCTAGGACAGAAAATTATATAAAGAAATGACTCGTATACATGGATATATGATACATTCTATAGCCACACAATACTGAAAACCAAAATACACTCTTAAACTGACAAACCCTTACCAAACTATTACAAATAAAATTACCAAACTAAAGAGCATTCGACACAATGGAAATATCTAGATGAAATTGCACCTAGAGACCCTTGGAACCACTATCTCTGAGCCTCAATCCCCTTGGTTTACCATCCTTCAAGATATTTTCTTTGTTGGTTTACCATCCTCTAAATAATAGCACAACCCATGTGAGAAAACATGCATAGAATGAATTCAATTTGGAAGACCAAACAATTATATATCAAAATCCTTTCCAAAACCAACTTTGGTGTCCAAACCCAAATTCTCAAGGAAAGAGATGCTTGCATGCCAAAATTATAGCTCCCACTTGCCAAAAGTGAAGTCACCAAAAACATTCTAATCCCAAACTACCAAATTACAAGTCACTTTCCTTTTTCGAAGAAACCCACTAATATTTAAAATCAAAACTCTCACACCAAGAAGGAAAGTATCTTGTAATTTGCAATTAGTAACTACTTTTTCTGGTTGTCAAAATCCTCCAGTGAACTCTCATGAAAAAGTGTCAATTGTCTTGCAAGTACTTGAGTCTTAAAAAGGAAAGTAATAGCAATCTTTGGAAACCTCCATAACCCACGGCCTCATTAGTATATATGATGTTTAATTTTATTTTATTTTTTTCCTAAAAAATATGATTTGAATATTTAAACCATAAAAAAAATATTTCTTGATTAATTTGGTAGTCCTGATTCACTATTTTTAGAAAATTGAACTTACTAAAAATAGTAAATGCTATTTTTAGAAAAGGCGACATGACAAGTCCTCCCTCCCAAGTATTTCTTGTCCTCCAACAATGAAGACTTGGTTGGTTGAGATCTTCTATCCTTTTCCATGTTGCATCTTCAAATTTGGTCAAGTACTCAATGATACCTTGATTTTTCAGCTTTTCCTCTCTTGTAACTTCCAAAACTATTTTAGATACCAAATTCTACTTTTTCTCATAATTTGAAGGTGGCGACTAAAAAAAATCATAGTTTGTTGTCTAGCCACTCTCTAGGAACATGGAACATGAAAGACATTATGTATTCTATTAACTGGTGGCCGATCCAACTTATAAGCTACTTCTTCTTCCTTCCTGAGGACTTTGTATGGTTCATTGAGCATTTTCGCTCCACTTTCCTTTTGGGAAGTTTAATTATATGGCTACAAAAAATCACTAACCATAAAGACTCTCACCATTCTCTTCCTATCTACATACATTTTTTGTTGATCTAGTGCATGATGTAGATTGTCTTTGAATGACCACAAGATCTCCTAACTTTGTTGAACAAAGTCACTTGCAGTGAAAGTGGGATGGAAGGTGTTATAACAATACTTCCCTAAATGCAACCATATCACCCAAGCACCATGGTGATGATGTGCCACTAAAAAATAATCATACTCAAATTGAACTCTTCTCTCTTGGAATCCCAAAAAGAAGACACCATCCAACCCACAAATAACATTCTTGAGATGTTTGGAATCAATGCCATGGAACATACCTTTCCAAAGTAACTCAAAGAAGACCGCATTAGCTAACACAACATTAGTCACGATCTTGGTAAAAATACAAGACATCCTTCTCAACCATAAGACATACTACCCCTCATCACTACCATAAGTATGAGGCCAATCAATCAAAACCATGTCCCTGAAATCTACCATCTAAGGAATGCTTATGTTGTCACCATCCTGAATCATCACATCAACACTTAACCTCCAAGTGTCAAATGGAAGGCCCTGAGCACACCAAAGAAACCAAACCAATGCAATCATTAGACTATCACCTATAATCATGCATGCCATCTCCATGAAGTAACTACAATGGCCATTGCTCACCAAAGTGGAAGCAATGAAAGAATGAACTGTGTCTAGGTTCAAATATTTACAACCAACTACCCAAAATTCTACCAATGCTCAACAACAATCTGCACATAAAAAAGTTATCTCCCTAGCCAATAAAAATATGTAAGGGTAGAAATAACCAAACTGAAATCCATCTAAAAGGATAGGAGAGATGAGTATGGAAGTAGCAACAAGATCATTCATTATGGTCAAAATACCTCTATTGTCCCATCTCAACCAAGAACTATTCACTGCTAGGCTGAAGAGACCACCCAACTCATCTGCAACTTAGGATCTGAAGTTATGTACAATTCGATCACAAAGTGGGAAGTAGTAATAATAGTGAAGTTTGACCCTCTACTCCAATCTTGTGACAATATCTCATAGCAAGAAATTGCACTCGGGTCTTGAATCCTGCAATCAAGTTCAATCCAATCACTGCAATTGCTTATATTTTCATTACCTGGCTCAAACAAGGGATTACCATGGGTAAAGCTAGCATCTATCTCAAATAAAGGATTAGCAAGAATTTGAATATTAGATCCATCCTCTTGTTGGTCCAAACTCCTACTTTTTGAATGTGTCAGATCATACTCCTCATGGATGCAATCTAGCCCCCTGAACTATTGAGCCTCACATAGTTGATCACTTTCCTCTAGAAGTACCTCTTGGACACTTTCCAAGGTAATATTTGTATATTTAAGCTTTCTAGTAAACTCACTAACCTCTCCCCTCAATTTTCTCACCTACAAAATTGTTATCCATATCTCTATCATGTGTATCATGCACAAGTAAGCTACTTTGATTTCCTCCATGGTGTCCTTCATTGTTTGCAAATCAACATAGGCAACACTAAGCTCATTTTGATCCCTTGGTGCATTTTAAATGATGCTTTCTACATGCATGTGTGTATTATCCAATCTAGATAAAATTGTCATTTCATTTTCAACAGACACCAAGAATTGTATTCCACAACTTCCCTCATGCATGTCAAGTTTTTGTAGATCTTGTAGACATCTAAATTTGGACACTTAATTTATCCAAATTCATCCCCTTTCGTTTTATTTTCGTTAATTAAGTAATACTGCTATTATTTAATTAATACCTTTAATTCTGCCAAATCCCTAAGGTATTTAATCAATAATACCTTATCTCTTTAATCCTCCTTCCATCAATTGAATTATTTATTTAATTCCCTTCATGTCACATCCTCCATCATTTTTTATCTTATCTTAATCCTTCTTCTAATCCCATCATTAGGATGTGCACATGCCTAATCCTTGATTAGGATGTGTCACATCCTCCAACTTTTGCAAGTTGCCCTCTAATCTCTCTTAGCCACCTAACCCTCCTCTAATCCTTCATTACTTTTCCCCATGTGATATTTGACTTATCACATCAAGTCACATGTGGAATCTAACTCTCTTCTAATCTTCATTAATCAGCCTAATCAAGTACTTGCACAATCCTAATCACTTAATTGAGTCAACCCTATTAAATGCTTTTCTTTTTTGACAAGGCATCTCCCTTCCCCATGTGAATTTTTAATTCACTTTTAATCCCCCAATGCATTTAAGGAATTTTAAATTCCTTCCCTCTTGCCCATAGGAATATTTGAGAAATTTTAATTCCTCACTTGTCCTCTCACCCACATGGGGACAAGGACCTCCTTTATGAGGAGATCTTGTCCAATCCCAAGGTACTTTGTACCCCCCCTCCATGTCATGTACTTCTCTTACACCTCATCTCCGCCTCATCTTTCTTAAGCCTCTCCCCATGCCACATGTCAAGATGTGAGGGCTTGTGAGTTCTCAACTCACCTTAGCCCTACATCTTGATATTTGGTGGCTCAATCTTGGCCATCCATCTCCTCTAGGAATTCTCAAAATTCCTATAAATACCCCCTCTTTTCTCTCATTTTGGGAGATCATTTTGCTAGCCAAACTCTTGCAATTTTATTTCTCAACCTATACTTAGCTTATTTTCATGTTTTCATCCACTTGCACTCATCCTCACATCATCATCTATTTTGCATATCTTGCCATCCAAAGAGCATACACATCAAAGATCGAAGGGCCAACCAAATGATCGATTCGAGACGAGGTATAAGGTTCCATTTGTTGCTTTTATCTTGTGTTGATTCCAACTTAGGCTAATCTTGAGGTGTAGGTTGTTTTGGTGTTTATTTGCACTCTTTTACTTGCTGCTCATTTTCTAACGCATACATTCGACCTATCACATTTCTGGCACACCCGATGGGACCCACAAACGAGTCTCTTTCTTTCACGTTTGCTATTTTTTTTGCATTTTTTTCAGAGTGGCAGACCTGTCCCCTCAGAGTGGCGGACCTATCCCTGCAGAGTGGCGGACCTGTCCTTACAGAGTGGCGGACCTGTCCTTCTGCTCTTTCTTCCCGGGGTCACCATTTCCACACTGTTTATCCGATTGACTCTGTTCAAAGGCAATTCTTCTTATTTTTTTGTGCTCTTTCCAACGATATATAACACTTGATACTTTGGAGAAGTTGGCTGGGGCACCTTTTTCTTCTCCGATGGCGGACCTGTCCTGGAGTGGTGGACCTATCCTAGTGCAGTGGCGGACCTGTCCTCCCGAAGGTAAAATTTTAAGTTTTTACCGATTGTCTTTTGGTAAATTAGGCACATAGTTTAATTAGAGGGGTCAACAAACCTTGTTTGACGTGCTTGTGGAAGGCTATTTGACGTATCCAATCCCCTTGCGCCATTTGGCGATCCTGGGTGACGAGAAATCATAGCTTTCCAAGTCCTTTGAGTCACCCCATTTTTCATTTTCTTAGTGGACCTGCTTGGGGATTTCATCACCCCAAGGGATGATTCCAACCACGCTGCACCGACGGGGTATATAAAGGGGAGAGTGAAAGTTGTACCTCAATCCAAACCACGCTTGTATCACCATGGCCGCCTGGATGACTTGAAGAGTTGGTCTCCAGCCTTTAGTATCTCGCTAAGGTTCCCGACTCACGCTTGTAACGGGTTGGTGTTCACGGTTTGGGCCTCACGTACCGTGCGTATATCGAGGACTCCTTAGCAACCATGTTCATCCTAGAGTAGAAGACTTTGTTAGCCATACCCATTTCTACTAAATCTTAGGGTTGTGCCTCTGAATTGTCTTTCTTGTGCAAAACCAGTCATTTTTAGTCTAGCCAAATCTGTTTATCAGTGTTTGCTATATTTTGGGTCCTTTTCCTTACCCATCCATCAAAAAATCAAGCTTAAACTTATCCTCTGGCGGACCTGTCCTTCCAGTGGCGGACCTGACCCTCCGGTGGCGGACCTGTCCTGCTGTGGCAAACCTGTCCTGCTCTGGCGGACCTGTCCTTACAGAGTGGCGGATTTGACCTTTCTCGCTTCTTTCCCCGGTCGCCATTTCTACACTGCTTTATCCCACATTGACTCGCTCAAAGGAAATTCCTTCTCGCTTTTCGTGCTCTTTCCGATGATATATACCACTTCATACTTTTGAGAAGTTGGTCGGGCACCTTTTTCTTCACCATCTGCCTCCTCGAGGGGGGTATACCCTACCATTCTCATCCGTTTACTCATTCCGAGTAAACATCCACCCATTTCATACATCCTTTCATCATTCTGAACTCTCGTTCTATCATTCTTTCGCTTTCATCCGCTACTCGCTTCGGTAAACGCTCATCATTCATTTTCTATACATCCTTTTTCATCATTTCGGGAACTCGTTTCCGCTATTCATCATCCGCTTACCTATTCCGGTAAACGTCATCCATTTAATATATCCTTTTCATCATTCAACTCGCTCTATCACATATTCCTATCATCCATTTACTCGCTCCGGTAAACTCATCCATTAACACATCCTTTTCTACCACTCAACTCTCGCTCGCTATTTCTTCATCATCCGCTACTTGTTTTGAGCAAATATTCATCCATTTAACACATCCTTTCACTGCCCGAACTCATTTTGTCATTTCGACTATCCATGCATTCGTTTCCGAAAAACGCTCATCCATTTTCATACATCCTTTCATCATTCTCAACTCTCGTTTCTATCATATTCTCATCATCCGCTTACTCTATTCCTTTTATAAACTTTCATCCATTTAAATATATCCTTTCAATATTCCTGAACTCTCATTCTATCATTCCGACACCGCTACCAGTTTCTAAGTGCAACGTTCATCCATTCAACACATCCTTTCATCATTCTGAACTCTTGTTCTGTCATTTCGATCATCCGTTTACTTGTTCTGAGCAAACATTCATCCATTCAACGTATCCTTTCATCATTTTGAACTCTTGTTCTATCATTCCAATCATCCGTTTACTTGTTCCGAGTAAACTTTCATCCATTCAACATATCCTTTCATCATTCTGAACTCTCGTTCTATCATTCCGATCATCCGTTTACTCGTTCTGAGTAAACGTTCATCCATTTGACACATCCTTTCATCATTCTGAACTCTCATTCTGTCATTCTAATCATCCGTTTACTCATTCTGAGTAAACGATCATCCATTTGACACATCCTTTCATCATTCTGAACCCTCATTCTATCGTTCTGATCATTCGTTTACTCGTTCCAAGTAATCGTTCATCCATCCCGATCAACCATTTGCTCATTTTGAGTATTTGTTCATCCATTTCTATCATTCATTTCTCCAATCAAATCATCGTTTTCCCCATCCAAATCCCTTGAACTTCTTCTTGGGTTATTATCCAAATTGACCGAAGTGTCTGATCTAATCGTCATCATTAACATCTTCTTAGGATTGTCATCCATCCTAAATTAATCATCATCATCAGCCCAATCAATCCATTTTCAATCTCAAAGTGGATTCGGTGCCGCAATCATCCTTGTATCCTTTAATCTGATCAATCAGTATCCTAAGTCATCTAAGATAATCTTTGAACAGGATTTGTAGTCTCTTTCATCATCCATCAGTCGATCTTATCAATCAATCATCGATCGATTTTATCCAATTCAATCTTATCCAATCCAATCCAATTGCATCCTTATCCAATCACCTTCGACCCAATCAATCTACTTCCATCTCGAAGCAGATTCGGTGTCGCAATCATCCTTTGATAATCAAATCTTATCGTCATAATCAATCCCATCGCACCATCCAATCATCCAATCATCCTAATCTGAGCTTTAATCCAATCCCTATCTGAGCTTGTCCTAGCTCTCGATTTGGGCTTTTGTCCATTTCCATCCAAAATCTTTATCCATCATCTTTATCCTTTCATCATCATGAATTCTTATCCTCCATCAATAGTGGTCAAGGGAAACCCTAATTACGTCAACGATGATAATGAAAGTCTTGTTGATCAAGAGGTATACGACATAGATCCCCTTGACACTATCATTGCTAGTAAGCTTTCTCCACCCACATTCCAAAATCCAATCACCCCATTAAGTTATCCCATCATGTCTTCATCTATGCCTAATCACACTCTTTATGCTACCTTTGACAAGGGATGTCCACCATATCCATCATATCCTTCATCTACATCATCCCCTTATCCTAGTTTTCCATCACAATACCCCTATCTTGATCCCCCATCCACATCCTCTTATTTCAATCCTCCATCCACATGTACCCACTACCCCAATCTCCCATACCAATCCACTCAGCCTAATCCTACATTCACATCTTCCTATCCTAGTCAAACACACCCACCAACTTACCCTAGTCCAACATCCGCATCTCCCTATATTAATCTGCCACCTCAATCTTCCCATCCTCATCCACCATCCCGATACCCTTACTACAATCCACCACCCGGCCTTGTGTCCCAGAATCCACCATCCCAATATCTTTTATTTACAACATCTACCTATATCTTCTACCAACGACCCACCATCCATGTTGTCATCCTATCCCACTTCTATTCTATATCCTGTCTTTTAATCCCCTCCATCCAAATTTTAATCTTCCATCTAATCCTAGTCCACTAATCCATAAACCTTTCATCCACTCCCACCTCGCCATCTCAGCCTAGCATATTCAAGTTTCTCCAAGGACTTATAACAAAGGAAACATCCCCCACTCCACACATTGCAGTTGTGGAACCATGCCATCCCAACCCATCATCTAGGGTCGTTAGTGACGAGACCCCTCTCCATCCAACACCTATCATTGATGATACCATCACATCCTCTGAATCCACCGAGTCCCCATCCCCTACCATCCCATCCTCTGAATCCACTGAGTCCCCATCTCCCATCACATCCTCCTCGAATCCACCGAGTCCCCATCTCCTACCATCACATTCCAAATCCACCGAGTCCCCATCTCCTACCATCACATCCTTTGAATCCACTGAGTCCCCATCTCCTACCATCACATCTACCAAATTCATTAAACACCCACCCCCTACTCTGAGAGCCGTCGAACCTATTGATGACACCCAAATCCAATCCACTTCTTCCACTCCTAGTATCCATTCCCAAGAATATCTTGAATCCTCCATCCTTCCATCTTCCCCACTTGAAGAGTCCCCCCATGACTCCATTATCATGCCTCCCGCACACGATGAGTCATGCCAAGAGCTTGATCCAAAGCATGCCAACATATCCCCTCCTCCAGATCAAGATCCTACCATCCCATCTAGTCTACCACAAGATCACAGTCCCCCATCCATTCCATCCCATGATCCTCTTGACATTCAAGATTCTACCACTCCATCTTCATCTCCATTGCATGAGCCTGCTACCACAAAATCAGATCATATCATATCCCCTACTCCCTCTCCAGATACAACCCATCCAAATGCTGCTATCCCATCATCTCCTTCTCAAGATCCCCCATCATCGCCAAAAAATGCTATCCCCACACCGCTTGCATATCCCCTTGGTACTCTCACATTCTTCCATGGTGGCCTCCTCGCAGAAGAAAAACACAGTGTATACACCACCCATCATCCCCCACCTAATAATGGACTCGCATCATGTTTTCAGAATAACAAAAATCCTATCATGGATCGAATGCTCAAGAACATGAACTATAAAGGAAAAGGTCTAGGCCTTCACGACCAAGGTATTTTAGAGCCCATCCAAGTCAAAGAACAAATCTGCATGCAAGGTCTTGGATCTATTCCCCAAGACTCACAATCTAAACACGTTGGTACAACCTCTAGACGTCCTCAACGAGCCTTTTCCAAAAGAAATGTCGCCTTCCCATCACTCCACCAAATCATGTGCTTCCATCCCTCCTCCTCTATCGTATCACCTCAAAACAACCGCCCATATTCCTCCTTTCATCTGCTCCATCCATTTTGGGTCCTTACATCCCTCCATCCACCATCTCGTCCTTCATCTACTCTATCCATCTTGGGTCCGTATATCCCAAGATCACCTCCTCCATCTCATCCTTTCACCCATCCAACACATATACATGTCATCCATCATAAACATCCCTCTCGCATATCCCATAATCAGGATCAACAAAGGCACATACCTAAACATCTCCCATCTACACGTAATCCCCATACTCCTACCTCCATTGCTCCACATCATCCATCTTCTCACACCCATCCCATTGCTAGTACGAGCACTTTGGATGCTAGAGGAAAAATGCATCAATCTAAACACCCACATGAACCTAAAGCTTCCCATGTCCCCTCTAAAAGACATGGTAAAGAAAAGAAAAACAAAATCCAAAATCAAAATCAAATCTATAGCTCACAAAAAGCCACCAAAGAAAAGATCAAAACCATGTGGATCCCAAAGAAAAAAGATGCAATGCCACCAAATGAAAAATCTATAAGAACATCCAAAGTTGCTAATCCAAAAGCTAATCATACCCCCCTTTCATCTCCTAAGTCTGTTTTGGGTCCCTATGTCCCGAAATTCACTATTCCATCTCCTTCATTATCCCCACATTCTCCATCCATTAGTCCTCTTATCTTTTCACATCCATCACCACATGTGCCAATGTTGGTATACGCTTTCCAACATCCCACCCATTATCCCATTTACCTCCCCCATCAAATCCCTCTAATTCATCCTCCTGCATAATCCATTTATCCTCATAAGGTTGTACCAACATCCAACAGTCGGTTCGAACATGATCTCTTAATACCTCAAATGGAACTTGATGCTTGAGTCCATCATCCATATCCTTATCGCATGTCTTCTAAATCCACTTATTCGCCTCCCTATCCTTATCCATCTCCTTTTGCATGCTATGCAAAAAAATCTAAAAAATCTAAAAAAACAAAAAAGTTAAAAATTCAAAAAATCAAAAAAAAAAAATCAAAAGAGAAATAATTCGTCCAATGGTGAAAACTTGAAAAACAAGCACCTTGGATAAGTACCATGATGAAAACCTGGCAAACAAGCATCATGCGTAAATCCCTATCTGCACTTGGGGGCAGCTCCTTGAAGTGCATTCCCTCCATCCGCTATGCTTCCTGCTACACTTTTGGCTATGCACCCATCTTCTTGCTACACATCATTTTTCGTCCATCCCCTCCATCCTATCAAGCTTACACATCTTGTTTGGTATTTCTCATTTATCCCAATCCTTCCATCCTCCTTGTGATCTTCATGGGGCAAACATATAAGCATGCTTTGGACACCTCTTAGCATACATTCCCCTCATCCGCACACTATCCTAATCCTCATTTGCACTCGTCTATCTTCCTTATCCACCTGTCATTGCTACCTTCCATCTCTCTTACTTATCCATACATCCTATCTTCATCCATCTCACTCTTTTATCTTCCCATCCACTTGTCTTCCATCCTTCATTCCTCCCCGCACATGACATATCTAGAGTGGGGGCATTTATCATCCTTTGTGATACAGTCCTTGGAGACATCATTCATTCCATCAAATCACTCTCCAGTAGAGTCGCCATCCCTATCCTTATCTCCTTATTGATATATCCATCTCCCCATCCTTATCTTTTATCCCTCCACACAATCCTTATATCCATCTTCCCATCCCTATCTTCCTATCCTTCCATCATGGCATCCATTCTCACCCAAATCCTTATCCCTCTATCCAATCCACCCAAACAATCATTTTCCTCCCCCCATCCTCGACCCTCATCCCATCTCATAATCCCTTGTCATTGGTATCTCGCTATAGGCTTTTCCCCACGCAACCCAATTCCATCTACCTCATCATCATCACTTCTGCTTCTTTTACACATCTTTTCAATCTCCTATCCTTTCTCATCATTCATCTATCCATCATCTCATCCTCCCAATTCATCTTTTTATGATTTGAATAACTATCTCATCCCTGAGCTTTGTCTAGTCACTATCCTCCAATCCAATCCAACAGGTCTATCTTGTCCCATCGTGTCGGTCCAATCATTTTATCCCCTTATCTAGGGTTATTTGGTCATCTTTCATCCATCACTTGTCTTTGGCCTTCTGTCGAACTATGTTGCCCCTGCGCTTTCACGTAGGAAAGGTCGATCCTTTGATCTGCCCCCGGGGTTCCATCATCGGTCTTTCTGTTCTATCCATCCACTCCTCTATCATCTATCATCTATCATCCATCATCGATCTATATTGTCCACTTTTCTCCTATTCTCCATCCTATCTTGTTCATCCATCGCAATCTCCATCATGGTCTGTCATTAGCCTTTATCGAACTACGAGGGCTCTGCGCTTCCACGTAGGCAAGGCTAATCTTTGATCGGCCCCCGAGCCCCTAGATTGCTAGGATGTGTCAGTCTCCTATCGTGTGTCGTGTCATCAAGCTATGCCCTTATCTCATTGGTTCTTAACAAATGAGATTCACTTGTATCATCAGATCCAATCAGTTCTGAATATCCTGCATCATATCAATCTTTTAATTTATTATCCATCCTCGGTCTCAACAGGATGCATCCTTCCTAATAGACCTCATCAATCCCATCCATCCCCTTGATTGATCCTATGGAAAAGGACATTTGAAATTCATTGTGATCTTTTGATGTTTTTGGATTTTGTTTATCATTTGAGCTCCCTATCATCACTTGTCATCGTCGCCTTGATCCATCATATCATGGTGTGCTTTGACTCATCACCATAGGGGTGTATTTTGATCTTTTCTGTCTTCTTGGTTGTCCCACGTAGTACCCACCAAGATCCCTGAGGTCTTGTGTTACGCTGGGGAATCCTTGTGTGCTTGTGGTTATCCCAATACCTGGCCCGACCAAGGTCACCATGACTTTGGGGTGTTGGGATAGCCTTCTTGTTTGTTATGTTTGTTTTATGCATTAGACACTAATCCGCCTTGGTTTTTCATACCTTGGCATTTTTTGTTTTATGCTATAGAAAAAATTAGTGCTCCGACGATGGAAAATTACATTTGGATTTCATTTCCTCTTCATCCTCTCATCTATCAAAATCCCCCCCATCCATTCATCCTTCATCACACTCCCCTCCCAATCTTCCATCGCATTGCATCATCTTCTTCAACTCCCCTTGCATCATCTCATCCATTTCGAGAGCCCACACGTGTTCTCTTGAACCCGCATGTCCTCTCGAGGGGGCATCCTTCATCCCTAACTCTCATCTTTGCCCCCATCATCTTCCTTCCTAGTCACTTCTTTGAATGACTGGGGCATCTTTTCCAATCTAACCATCTTCTTCTAGGTTCTATGTTTTAATATTCTTTGAAATGATGCTACTTCATAACACCATCCTGCTAAAGAGGGGCAAATGTAGACATCTAAAATTTGATTAATTAATTTATCCAAATTCATCCCTTTTCGCTTTTAATATTTCTAAGTAATTAAGTAATATCGCTATTATTTAATTACTACCTTGTGAATTTCGCCAAATCCTATGTATTTAATCAATAATACTTTATCTCTTTAATCTCCTTCCATCAATTGAATTAAATAAATATTCCCTTTATATCACATCCTCCATCATTTTTTTATCTTATCTTAACCCTTCTTCTAATCCCATCATTAGGATGTGCACATGCCTAATCCTTGATTAGGATGTGTCACATCCTCCAACTTTTGCAAGTTGCCCTCTAATCTCTCTTAGCCACCTAACCCTCCTCTAATCCTTCATTACTCTTCCCCATGTGATATTTGAATTGTCACATCAAGTCACATGTGGAATCTAACTCTCTTCTATTCTTCATTAATCAGCCTAATCAAGTACTTGCACAATCCTAATCACTTAATTGAGTCAACCCTATTAAATGCTTTTCTTTTTTGACAAGGCATCTCTCTTCCCCATGTGAATTTTTAATTCACTTTTAATCCCCCAATGCATTTAAGGAATTTTAAATTCCTTCCCTCTTCCCCATAGGAATATTTGAGGAATTTTTAATTCCTCACTTGTCCTCTCACCCACATGGGGACAAGGACCTCCTTTATGAGGAGATCTTGTCCAATCCCAAGGTACTTTGTACCCCCCTCCATGTCATGTACTTCTCTTACACCTCATCTCCACCTCATCTTTCTTAAGCCTCTCCCCATGCCACATGTCAAGATGTGAGGGCTTGTGAGTTTTCAACTCACCTTCGCCCTACATCTTGATATTTGGTGGCTCAATCTTGGCCATCCATCTCCTCTAGGAATTCTCAAAATTCCTATAAATACCCCCTCTTTTCTCTCATTTTGGGGAGATCATTTTCCTTGCCAAACTCTTGCAATTTTATTTCTCAACCTATACTTAGCTTATTTTCATGTTTTCATCCACTTGCACTCATCCTCACATCATCATCTATTTTGCATATCTTTCCATCCAAGGAGCATACACATCAAAGATCAAAGGGCCAACCAAATGATCGATTCAAGACGAGGTATAAGGTTCCATTTGTTGCTTTTATCTTGGGTTGATTCCAACTTAGGCTAATCTTGAGGTGTAGGTTGTTTTGGTGTTTATTTGCACTCTTTTACTTGCTGCTCATTTTCTAACGCATACATTCGACCTATCACAGATCTAATGCACTATTTTTATAATGCATGCAAGAATGGAAACATTCTTCATACCTATCATCAACCTCATCATGGTTGTCCCAAATCTCATAAACATATCTTTTACCAACTTGATGAAAATATGTAACATCGGGTTGAGGATCCACATCAACAAGGCTATTGTGTCTATAAGTTCATTATCATGGCTTCTATGTTTTTGCTCAAAATAAAAGTTGCTATATCATTGTTCAAAGTCAAATCTCTTATTCCTTTTCTCAAAATCAGCAACACTAAGCTCATTTTGATCCCTTGGTTCATTTTAAATGATGCTTTCTACATGTATACATGTGTATTATCCAATCTAGATAAAATTGGCATTTCATTTTCAACAGACACCAAGAATTGTCTTCCACGACTTCCCTCATGCATGTCAATTTTTTGTAGATCTAAAGCACTATTTTTATAATGCATGCAAGAATGAAAACATTCTTCATACCTATCATCAATCTCATCATGGCTGTCCCAAACCTCATAGACATCTCTTTTACCAACTTGATGAAAATATGTAGCATCAGGTTGAGGATCCACATTAGCAAGGCTATTGTGTCTATACTCATTATCATGGCTTCTATGTTTTTGCTCAAAATAAAAGCTGGTATATCATTGTATAAAATCAAATCTCTTATTCCTTTTCTCAAAATCAACATCAAGTAACAATAAATCATATTTGTGATCAATATCATTAACATACCTTGCAGCATTAGCTCCCTCAATACCATCCTCCTTGTATGATGAATTAAAAACATTGGAATGAAAAGGAAATTCATCCCAAGATAGATCCTCATCACACATATGCTGACACAATTGGATCCCATGTGAAAGAGGGTTGATTTATTTGATCAAAATATAAGTAGTCACTATGCTCCTCATGAGTGGTTGCCTCTTTGAAAGAGTCATTCTCCATCTTCCTAGGACTGAAATCTTCATCAACATCTTTTCCATAGGCTTGGTTTGGAAGCCAACCCCAAAGCCACCTGAAATCTCATCAATGAAATAGGATGAGTGATCATCAAAAACTAATTTGGATCTATCATCATCTTTGATTTCTCCATGTCCACCATTTGAAAGTGCATTAGGGAGCACATCACTAGTATCTGCATCACTAGAAACATCAAAGTGGATATTATGCTTGGAATGATTATTGGATGAATCCAAACTAGGACTCAAGGAGCTGTCAATTTATCCTATTCTTCTTGCACAACCTTATCCTCCTTTATTGCATGCATTTCCACAAATTCATCCTAAAAAAATTATCACACATTCATCATTCTTCAAAGCACTCACTGAATTAGACTCTCCTGCTATGAACTCTTCTAAAACTACCTTCTCCTCTTCAACCTTTTATTCAAATATATCAATCAACCTTTGAAAAAATTCATCAAAAGAATCTACCTGAATGTGGACTTGGATGTTCATACCTTGGTACCACCAATCATAAGCAAATCCTTCAAGATGCAAGATCACATATTGAATGGCAACTTTCTCTCCATGAAACTAAGTAGGTAATGGTCGTGCTTCTCAAATAATCAAGCTTTGACTGAGATCTTGTCTATTCCATCGAAATTTGGAGCTAAATATTTTATGATTTTTCTCCCAAGATCTCTTCCACCAAAATTTGAATGTTTTTTATAACCCTCAATGGCCATCATGTTCTACATTTGAGTGATATAATCACTATATGGGACTAAATTTTTAAATCCTTCATCTTGATTAACATAAGTTTCTTTGATGGCCACTAGATCACTTGCCAAATATTCCATGGGATCTGAAAGGGAAATGATGTAGGGAAATGATGTAGAAGGATCACCATCAAAAACCATATTTTAACTCCTCTTTCTTTTTTGCAAAAATATGATCAAACCCTTAGGTTGGCAAGATCGTGGCTCTAGTACCAGTATAATGTCCCAAATTAAAATAAATCTCAATTTTAATTAATTTTATGAAACCCCACAAATTAATTATCTCAAATATGGAATATCTCAAAATTTTCACAAAATAAACTTATCTTAAATCTGAAATCTTAATTTCTATCAAATTAAAGATATGGCAAATTAGGTGTTCTAGAAACAACACCAATATGCATAAAACTAGAAATCGGGTGAAGTGCAAATGAGATAGAATGATTTATTGTTGAATTTCACATGGTTTTACATTATATTTGTTTTCATATACAACAGATAACAACCATGAACATCTGCATCAAGTTACGCACAGATCTCTAATTAAAAAACCCAAAACAATTATTGTAACTGAAGCTAACTTTGCATAAACTCACCATACTTCTCAATTACAAAAAAAAACAAAAACATGATTTATAATACATATAAGAAATTATTCAATATGTTTCTTACAATATCAACTACATTCAACAACCCAATAACTGGAAGATGCACTGAATCTGAAAGCCACAACCACACTCTAAACTGAAGCAATTATCACACCACTCACCAAATATCAAATAACTGATCTAGGAAATCAAATTATATCAAGGAATGACTTATACATGGATATATGCTGCATTCTATAGCCACACAATAATGAAATCCAAAATATACTCTTAAGTTGGCAAACCCTTACCAAACTATTGCTCATAAAATTACCAAACTGAAGAGCATTGGCACAATGGAAATCTCTGGATGAAATTGCACCTGGAGACCCTCAAAACCATTGTCTTTGAGCCTCAATCCCCTTGGTTTACCAGCCTCAGAGATCCTTTCTTCATTAGTTTACCAACCTCTGAAGCATAGCACAACCAGTGTGAGAAAACATGCATAGAATGAATTCAATTTGGAAGACCAAACAATTATATATCAAAATCCTTTCCAAAACCAACTTTGGCACCCAAATCCAAATGCCCAAGGAAAGAGATTCTTGCATGCCAAAAATGTAGCTCCCACTTGCCAAAAATGAAGTCACCAAAAATATTTTAATCCCAAACTACCAAATTACAAGTCACTTGCCTTTTTCCAAGAAACCCATTAATATTTAAAATCAAAACTCCCACACCAAGAAGTAAAGTATCTTGTATCTTGCAATTAGTAACTACCTTTTCCAGTTTTCAAAATCCTCTAGTGAACTCTCAACAAAATGTTTCAATTGCCTTGCAAGTACTTGAGTCTCAAAAAGGCAAGTAATAGCAATCTTGGGAAACCTCCAAAACCCACACCCTCCTTGGCATAAATGATGTTTAATTTTAATTTGTTTTTTTCCCAAAAAAACTGATTTGAATATTTAAACTATAAGGAAAATATTTCTTGATTAATTTGGTTGTCCTAATTCACTATTTTTAGAAAATTGAACTTACTAAAAATAGTAAATTCTATTTTTAGAAAAGAGGGCATGACAAATGTTGACTCATGGTAGTGGTTGATGAGACCAACATTCACAACATCATGGATGCCCAACTATGCCAAAAGATCAGTTTTAAAATCATTATTAAACACCTACTAAAGAATCTAGTGTAAGGCCCATAGCTAGGTGGCTTGAACTTATTATGTGCATTGTCTTGGAAATGATGTTTATACAAGTATAACCAAAATATATCCCCAACCTAAAAATGATGAGGGATGTGATGATGGTTCATATGTTATTTTGACTTCACTTGATCCTTTTGAATAATATTAACTACTTTACACTAAAGACTATAAATATTGGATGAAGGGGTAGGCCTCATCTTGTTCTTTTTAAATGTGTGTGGTTATTGGAGAAGGAAAAGATAAAGGCAGCTTATGGGGATTCAAATTAAAAAAACCAAGATAGACATTAATAGGTGAATTACCTATAGAAGAGTGAACTACTTAGTTGTAAGTATTCTCAATGTGGATTAAGAATCAATCCCATATGGTATGAGAAGTATAGTGGTAAATCCTCAAACTTTGAACAAGAGTGTGATTCACAACTTCAATTTTATCATTTTCCCGAGGATTAAAAGTGGTGGAGAATTTAAGGGAAAATTCTAAAATCTTTCATAAGGAATGCTAGAAATTTCCCACAAAATGTGAATCATAATTAGAAACAATTTCATTACGTTGACCAATGTATTTCCAACTAGAGTCAAATAATATCTCAATTAAGTCATGTGCAAACTTATCTTGTAGTAGGGAATGAACTTAACCATTTTTTGAATTAGTTGACAACAACAACAAAATAATTATGGTGGCAAATAGTCAATAAAAATCCACTAAATAGGCCAATAAAAAATTGTTTTGAAGGGAAAGTAGGAACAATCAAAGGAATACTCAATCCCTAATGTATCTTTATTGGTTTGGAGTGATAATAAATTATGCATTGCTCGAGAAAATGTAGAACATCTTATTGTATGTGAGGCTGATAGAAGAAATGTTACAATAATAAAGTATTTTTACGTATCAAAATGACCACCCAAGAGAGTACAATGTGCCTCCTTGAGAAGAGAAGTCTAGTGATCACAAGAGACATAAAGTTTATCTAACTTGTAGAGACACGATTCCTTGATGTGAAAATCCTAAAAAGGTGCCAAATTGGAATATATAAGGCTAGGGATTTTTATAAGAAGAATCAATATTTTGATCCTACTAAGGTGGCTAAGTCTAAGATGCCAAATGAGAAGTGCTTACAATAATTATGTGATAGAGGACGATGACTCAAACAATCTACAATGGTGTTGGTGTTCCCCTTCTTATACTTGATGACTAAGTGAAATTAATCTGAATATGAGGCCCACTTCATATTCCTAGCTTCAAATTTTATTTTTTCACATACATTTTCCCTTTTCATATGGTGACTTGTATGACTACCTAAAATGATAGCCATAATCTGTAGGAAAAGTAGTAGTTCATAATAATTTCAAAGGCGATGCATTTACTATCTAATAGCTTTTGATGTAAGAGATAAACTATTATAAATATAAGATGGTTGGTACATTATACGATTAGAAACAATATATAATCAACTACTTCACCATCAAAAAGGAAACAAAAGTAATTTCTCTCATAATAATTATTATCAAAATATCTAATATAAATTAACCCTTAATTAATTAAAATAATCATACATTATCTTTTATACATTAAACACAAACAAATTCTAGTGCACCAACAAAATTAATTAAAACATTATGACAATTCAACTTTACACCTTTGACATGGAAAACAATGTAACATGTGACTAAGAATGCATGAAGACAATTCTATGAATGGTAGATGGCATAAGCACTTAGAATTAGACTTTTTTGTATGTAAGATAGATACAAAAATATCTATTGAAAAATCTTACTTTTCTATAGTGTAATTGCTTACACTGAAAATAAGAATCAACCCCTCTATATATTTCATGTAGTGAGAAATTATATATATATATATATAAAATGTAGGGAGAAGTTACATTTACTTAATTGTTTGATACATGATTCATGACAAAGAATTCACAAAGGTTTGGTCACTCCATTATTCTTCTGTCAATGGATTTTAGCAGAAATACATGATTGTATGGTCAAAGATGATTATTATATATCGAACCCAGAAAATGCACATTTGACTGTATAAGATGTGCCAATGACACAAGTAGGTCCCATTTTTCATCTAGAAGAAAAACACTTTCAGTAATAAATTCAATGTCTTTTAACTGGTGTAACAATTGTGAGCCGTGCATAAAACGTCAGGAAGTTTCCTGGGCTTGTAATTTTCAACACATTCTACTGATTTTCCAACAAAGTTTCTCTAGAACCTCTACCCCACATACTCTTCCTCCGAAACATTTTCTGAAGAGACCGCATAAGCTGAAAATTTAACCCTGCCCCTCTATAAATGCCTTTGCTAGTGTTGCTTTAATCAATCTGCTCTGTTTTGTTGTGCAATCATAGTATGGCATTCAACATTGAATCCTGTGAATTGGCATTAGCCATGAAGAGACCGTTGAAGATGAAGCTTTATGAGCTTCATACTATTTATGAGGAGGAGGAGGAGGAGGAGGAGATTGAAGATACAACATTGTTATCCAGTCATTCACAGCCCACAAAGCATCAATCCCAATTCGGGAGATTTTCACATACAGCAATGCTCATGGGTGTCATGGTTTCCTTGCTTTTTCTTCTGGGTTGTCCTCTTGTCAAAGCAACCACAACCATATTGAATTACAGGGTGTGTGCTCATTGACGTACAATTTGGTTCCTTCACTGTGGAATGTTATTACTTTTTATATCTTGTACATCACAGAAAGGATGGTTCACCACAGAGTCACATAACCCTATCTCTTAATGTCTTTCTATGTCTCTTTTCTCCCCTTATTAAGGGAAAGGCTTGACAAGACTTAGTGTACTTGCTCCTTAAAGGGATAAAAGTATAAAACCTCTCTTTTCATATTTTAGTTTTGTTTTCCTTCATTTTCTTTTAAATGACAAAGAAGTATTTATATTATTTTGTATAATGTTAATAATATATTATGTTTTTAAAAAAGTAGGTGGAAAATTCATACTTCATAGTTTATATAAGTTTTAGTTTTTAAATAAAATATTCAAAGAGAATTAGAAGATAAGTAGCAAAATTGTTAAGCAATTAGTTATGGGTCCTCAATAGTAGGATGAGGAAGCAAGTCACAATAATCCAGTTTGCCCTAATCACTAGGAAGTCTTTGGCCATTTGAAATAGGCTCCCAACTTGTAAGAGCACCTTATCATTACCATGTTTATTATCAAGGGGTTAACTATCATTCTTGATAGAGAAATATCTAGAACACTACGAGGAAACTTCTTGTTGTCTATCTAACCAAGAGCACTGGCTCTATCATAAGGCTAAGAAGAAATTGAAAATAAAAGGGAATGTTGAGACTATTGGAAGAAGGAAAAGAAGGAGTTTTGGAAAGTCTATCATTGATGATTTTGGTTGGCAACATGAGAAAAATTGCACCTTCAAGAAGGGTGTTCAAGATATGCAAAACCTGGAGGTTGAAACTGAGTATGTTCTGAAGACTCTGGGTTAGTAGCGGCTGGTCTTTTTGCTGGCTTTTCGGCTGGTTTTTTGTTTGACCCTCCTGGTCTATCACGGGTGGCTGCTGCTTTTTCCGGTATTTTCCTTTCATAGTAGCCTATTTTTTTCTGTTGGACTTTTAGTCCTTTCTCTTTGGTTGTAAACTTGGTGGTTTCGGGTCCCTGTAAAACCCATTTTTCCCTTTATCAAAAACATGAGTAAAATTGCATTATACTGCTTGATCCAGTGTTGTCATTGATGTCAACATTGTTATGATCAGCCTAGTATGATTTGGGAGTGCTACTGAAGACATGTGTACAAAATAAGTTGGTCCAATAAATATGATTGTACAGAAAATTAGCTAAGTACTTCTACTGACTGTTTTGTGGTTCAGTGTGTCCGTTTTTGGGTCCACACTCCACCGCACTAAGTGATCTTGCTATGCACTTTTAACCATGGTTTGAAGTTTATCAAGTTCGGGAAAAATCAAGATTATGTGATGTCTTATGAAATATGTTGGAAGTTGTGTATGACAGAGCTTAGCTCTGTGTATCACAGATATTTCTCTACTTAGTATATCAATGTGGGAGATTATGCATTTCCTTGAGAAGAATTATTTATGCTGCAGTTCTAAAGATAAACTTATTGATTTCAGCTAAGTGTGAATCTAAAGAAATATTGAGTCTTGAAGTCGCATGTATGGAGAAGTGTATGTATGATTGAAAGTTTTGTGATTAGGTCCAATTCCTAGCTAACCTAACACATGATGTGTGTTGTGAAGACTAAATATATATTGCAGATGTTTGTAGGATGTATTTTAGGTCCATGCCAACCTAAATTATGTATTACACATTTGATTTAAGCTCGAGGATAGTTGTTGAATCGATTATGTAGCCGACAAAGCTATTTTGAGTTATTTTTAGTTATTTTTAGTCACATCCATTTGATATAAGTGTTGTAAAGTGTTTTAAAGAAATTTCACATTTATCTAGGTAGCCTTAATTCATTGTGGCTAAGTGGAGTTATTAACCCCCTTTTTAGGCCTTAATTTTGACACCTCCTCAAGATCTCTCCCGACAATTATAAATTAAATATCAAATTATTTCATTGGAAAAAGTTTGGTCCTGGTAAGCTAAGCTAGGACCCATTTGCCCTTAATGGTGAATGGGTCCTCCCTTAACAAGACCCCCCTTTCTCAATTGATTTGGAATGGGTTTTTGGCCTTCTTTCAGCTCCTCGAAGCTTGGTCCTAGAAACTTAGTCAAGACCCATTCGCCTTTGGTGGCGAATGGGTCCTCCCTTAATGAGACCCTTATTTTTGAATTTCATTTTGGTAGGAATTTAATTATCTTTCTTTCTAGATCTGGTGTTGGCCTTAGTTCTTTGAATTTTGAGGTTAATGTCCTAATTTAGTATTAAAAAAGGGTTAATTCACATTGTTTCTCCTAGCAAGTTTATCAAGCATTCAAGTGATCAAGCATTAGATCATTTCAAGAGCATTCATAAGGCATTTCAAGGAAAATTTCAAAGATTTATTGCAGCAATTAAAGGTCTTATCAATCATGTCAAGGGTTTAATGCATTCATGTGTGTTGAGCTAAGAAGTGAATGTTGCATTAAGGATTCATTTACAAGCATCATCCTACATCCAAGATCTACATTCTTTATGGCCACTCCATGATTGTTTTCAGATTTGCATCACAAGACAAAAACCCAAGATGATATCATAGATACATTATTGAACTTTCATGCTTCATTTCCTTCATTTCATCATTTGGTTTAATTACCTACAAAGGGTTTGAATGAGGAAAATCCCCCATTCACTGACAAATCAACAAGTTTTTCTTGCCCTTGAGTGTGTGATTGCAAATTTACAAATTCAAGATCAAGTTGAGAAAGATTTGGAGCAAAGTTGTCAAAGTTGCAAAGTTGCAAGAGTTGACATTCAAAGTGCAAGATCACAGAAAGAGCTCTATAGAGCTAACCACAGGCTTCCAAAATTTGGTAACCGGGATTTCAAGAGTGCGGACATCAAGGTACAGGATCTTGTTCAATCATTTTTCTAAAACCCTAAAAGGACACATTCGCCCTTGAAGGCGAATGAGTCCTCCATAGCTCAAAAATGACAAATTTTTGGCCAAGTCCATACCTTTTTATGCTCTAAAAGCATCCCTCATAGACCTGCTATAACAATTACGTTGCATTTCTGGTTGTTATTAGCAACTTATTTTTGCATATTTGAAGTGATTTTGGGCTTGGAAAATAAGTGATCCATCTCATTTGCACACACATTTGGGGAAGATCCTATTTTCCACCATTTCAAGTATCTATAATTTCATTCAAAACCTATTCAACCAAAATAATTAAAAGTGAAGTGGTTTTCTCTAAAATATAAAAATTAGAGTCCGATAATATAGAGGTATGGCCCCATTCTAGAATGAGGTAGAACATTGCCCCCCACTTTTAAATTAATGTAATGTTATGAATTTTGATTTGATTTTCACACCATTACATTTCCAAAAAAAATCACAAAAATCATTTGATGGCCTAAAAAACTACTATGTCATAAATAGGATCATGCTTCACAAATAACCTACATATTACTTTAAAGAATTGATGTTAAATAATAGAAAATGGGCATTTGTATGTTTTGAAGGTGGCCCAAGAGCTATATTTGATGATGAGAGGTCATCTACTTCAAAGAGGCACCTTGAGGATGAGGATTTCTATGTTTTGCAGAGAGAAATATAAGGTGCAATACGAGGGGTGAACCTACTTCAAGGAATGTTTTGTTTATAATGCAATGTAGGACAAGTGGTAAATGATGTGACGTGGTGGTACATAGCAATAGCATAGACAACTTGTTGTCTATGGAAATGGCTTACAAGTTGGGGCTAAGGAGGATGAAGCATCCATGTTGGTTCTAACTTGGCTAGTTGTATTAGGGAGACTATTTTTTTGTGGGGGAACAATGTTGGGTGAGGACGATGAAGAATACTATTATGATATGTTGTGTGAAATTTCATTAATGGGTGTTCCATTTTCTATTAAGGAAGCAATGGTAGTTTCATAGAGATGCAATGCATGATGGAAGATCTAACACATATCACATTGAAGGGTAACCAAAAGCATAAGTTGATGCCACTAAGGGAAAGTGAGGGATAAATTTATAAGACAATGGGAGCATGCATTAGGGAGGATTGATTCTAAATATGTGTGGCATTATTGAAATAGGTACCATAGCACTGCAAATGCAAAATAATTAGAACACAAATTTGTTAGTGAACAAGGAGGATATCAAAAGGAAGAAATATAGAGAATAAGATATATGAACAAGAGGATGAGGATTTGTGTTGATGAATTTGTGGCCAAACAAAAAGATATGTCATAAATAATCAATAGCCATTCTACTCCTTATCTTTACAAAAATTAATAATAAATAATTATGATTTTCATTTAAAAGAAAAATGGCATTGAAAAAACAAAACATTCAATGAAAGACAAAGGTCTCAATCTCCTCTTAGGAGACCTGTCTCTATTTCTCCACCTGCAAGACAAAGATCTAGGTCTCCTATTTTTGTTACAAAGGAACCTAGGAACTCTGACCAGTCTATTATACTTGCTAATCGGTTTGAGGTTTTTCCACAATTGGAAGACCTCTCTAACCCTGCCTAATTATGAAGTTTAAAACTCTTTCTTGGAATGTGAGAGGGCTATCCCTCCCTCACTGCAAGTTTGAGGTTAAGGATGTTATTTTCAAATGGAAACCAGACATTTTTTTTCTTTCGGAAGTCAAGATTAATGGCTCTCGTCTCTCCTCTTCTCTATCTAACATTTGGAAGAATGCAACCTTTTTCCATACGTTGCATAGAGATGGTAGGGGCAGGGTAGTGATTGGTCTTGCTTCATGGATTAATAGGTTTTTTATTGATAAAGGGGAGGATCCATCGCACAATTGTGTGTGGATTCTTCTGTTTATCAATGGCCAACCTATTGGTTTTTGTTCAATTTATGCTCCTGACATAGCTAAAGAAAGATGTGAATTATGGGATTGGATGTCTAGACATCTCCCCCAAGCTGATTGGGTTATTGGAGGATACTTCACTATGGTGGAACATCATTCAAATCGTAGTTGGGTTAATCATTTAAAGCTAAGTAATGATGAGTTTGATAAATGGTTATTTTGTCATAACTCGGTGGGGATTATAGATCCTTTTTTTTAAATCAAGTCATCAAAACTGTTGGTATACTTGGACTAATTGTAGGTGAGGTGTTGATATAAAGCTTAGCAAATTGGACAGGTTTTATATCTCTCCTAACATCCAAGTTATGCAAGACCCTATGGGGAACAATGTGAAAGTTGACTATTCAACTACTCTTTCTGATCATTTTCCAATCTTTTGTGTCCTTACAAGGGACAAGATTGAAGAAGTGGACTCACAATTGCCTTTTAAACTTAATACTTCACACCTTAAAATTCCTTCTTGCATTGATGCTTTGGTCGGCATTTGGAACTCTATTCCTAAGCCAAAAGAAGGTGAATCTTATAGGATCTGGTGGTAGGTTGCTATCTCTAAATGTACTAATTTCTTACGATCCTTTGGTAAGAGACTTGCATGGCAGTGTCGATGTAAAGAAAAATCCTTACAAGGGAAGTTAGAGCGATATAGGAGAATGTCGAATTCAAACCCAAAAGATATTTCTATTCAGACTTATATAGCTTCTCTTGAAACTTAGTTGCACAAGTTGGATATGTATAGGGGACAAGGTGCTAAAATAAGGGCTAGATTACATTGGTTTCAAGAAGGAAATAGAGGCTCTAAGTGCTTCTTTAAATATCTTAACTATAAACACAAAAAAGAACATATAGGCCCTATACACAATGAAAATGGAAGGATTTACACCACTTTAGAAGAGATCATAAATGTGTTCCAAGATTTCTATGAAAAGGTTTTTAGAGAAGAACACAATTGGAAAGATGCTCAACTAGTATTAGAAGATATCTTAAAAGGAGTCATTCCTAGAAAGGAGGACCTAGATTATAGTCAATTTCTTGATCGTGATCTTTCCATGGAAGATTTGGAACATGTTGTTTTCTCTATGGCCCCTAATAAAAGTCCAAGAATTGATAGGTTATCGATTGAATTTTATCAAGCTTTATGGCCTCATATTAAAGAAGACTGTTATCTTGTTTATTTGGAAGCTATCAATCATGGGACATTGGGGCCAGATATTAATAAGGGTTTAATCAAGTTGCTTCCAAAAGGGAAAAATACAGACCTTATTGCCAGATGGCGGCCTATTACATTGCTTAACACTTCCTATAAAATTATTGCTAAAGCTCTCACTACTAGGATCAAACCAGTGGCTAAAATGATTGTTAGACCAGAGAAAACAGGATTCCTAGGTGGTAGATTTATCCTTGATAACTTAATATTGGCCTGGGAAACAAGTGAATGGGCTCAGCAATCACAACAAAATGCTTTGTTGGTTAAGCTTGACTTTGATAAGGCTTATGATAGAATGTGATGGAGCTTCATTATCAAGATGTTGCATTGGCTGGGTTTCGGTCCCAAAATATGTAAGCATGTGTAGATGCTCTTTAATGATGCAAATGCTCAGTTGTTGATCAATAATTCTATGTCTAGCACATTTCCTTTGGAACGCTCAATCAGACAGGGCTGCCCTTTATCTCCATTTCTTTATGTTTTAGTTGTTGATTCTCTTGGTTATTTGTTGCAAAAATATAATCAAATGAATTTGATTAAAGGAATTTCCATCCCCAACAATGCGGTTGTTATAAACTCGCACTTTGTTGGTGATAGCTTGCTATTTATCCAAAATTCTGAAACAGAAATCAGCAATGTTATGCAGGCTCTAAATTTTTATTGTGAAGTTTCAGGTTCTAAATTGGCTCATCATAAAACTAAATTTATTATGACTCAATCTGATCCTCCTCCAAAATGGATTCCTAAAGATTGGAAGCAAATTAGACATGGGAAGATTACACAATACCTTAGTATTCCTTTCAGTTTTGGGGTTTCACTCCATGATATGTGGAATTGGTTTATCACTAAATTGAAAAATTAAATCTATAATTGGGGAAATAGATTTCTTTCATTAGCTGGTAAATTACAGGTGACAAACTGGATATTCTTGCCTTCCCATGTTTATTATTCCTCATGTTGGATGCCTTCTAAAAAGGGTTATGAAGACCTAAATAAGCTAATTTGGCAATTCTTGTGGACTAATTGGGAAGGTAAAATGGGATATAGGGCATCCTCTTGGTTGCATTGCTTACAACCTAAGTCCAAAGGGGGGTTGGGCCTTATAGACCCCGGGACACAAGGGATTTGTCTAGTTGTTAAGTGGATTATAAGAGTTATGTCAAGGGAGGAACAATGGAAAGTTTTAGTGCAGCATCGTATTTCACTTGCAATGATGAATAATAAATGGCAGAATGTGGGATGGATGGATAAGATTCTACTTGCTCCTTTCTTTCGGGTTAGAGCATCATTCCCATTGCAATCTATTTGGAAGACTTGGCAATAGGTCTGTAAGTTTTTAAATTAGAAAAAAGACTCTTTGCAACATGGTTTCAACTTTGCTACTTCATCTATCTGGTGGAATAAGTTGGTTCTATATCACGGGAAACCACTTGCAGTCACTTTTCCTAAACAACCTCATTATCTTTTTAGTAAAGGGGTGAAACAATTTGGTGATATTTGGGATTGTAATGCCCTTGATTGGGCTGCTTGGCAAGATTCAAAGCAAAATTTCAATTTACATAATAGATATAAAGGTTTCATGGTCTTTGTGAAATCGCTAGTCCCTATTGAACTCCTCATGAAAATCTACACTCCTTTGCACTGCAACTTCTTCAAGGATTGGGTGTGGCTTGATAAATATCCTTTCTTATGGTTCCCTTTGAAGAAGTTATATTTCAAGCTTCTTCCGGGTATGAAACTGAATCCAAGACTTAATAGAAAATGGAATTGTAAGTTTAGTGAAATAAAATGGAGAATGTTAAGTGCTCAGATTTGGAAGTCCAAGACGGCAACAAATGCTCAATTGTTGGCCTGGAAAATTCTACACCATAACCTGCCAGTTGGGGATAGAATAAAATATTTAAGATTACAAGCAGCCAAGTGTCCTTTCTATCAGCACAATGAAAGCTTAAAACATATCTTTTGGGACTGTCCACGTACAAAAAGAAAATGGAAGAGTATTTTTTATCATTTTCTTGTTGTTTTTTAACATGTCTTACGCTGGAAAGAAGCAATCTTTGGTATTGGACTGCATAAAAACATAATTGTTGATTCTATGAGGCAGTGTATTTTATTACATGTTTGGAAAAGTAGATGTTCATCAATTATATTTTCTAAGCACATTTTTCATTCAAAAATAGATATTCTAAAGTTTTACTGTGACATCATGTTTCAATTCACTTTTCTTTATTCTCAGCTGAAGAGGGAGCGCACAAAAGATTCAGATTTCAGTAAGCATTTGGAGGATATCAAACCCCAATTTTTCCAACTACATCAAGGGGAGCTTTGTTGTGCCAGGAAATTGCAAGTCATGTTTAAATTTAGTGTGTAATGGTGGCATTTGTTTGCTGCTTACTGATTTTGTAAATGTGCATTTCTTTAGTTCTGTTACAGACTTGTTTCTTAGTGGGCATTAAGCTTGTTGCTTCTGGATGTACAATTGAGACATTGTAAATTCTTAGTGTTGTTGGTGGTTTTTCTTTTTAACAGTCTCCTTTTGGAGCTACTTTTTTTATTCATTGTAATTCTTCTCAACTTATTCAATAGAAAAAAAAGCTCATTTGTAAAGTCAAAACATATCCAAACTTGACCATGAGTCGCGTATAACACCTAAATTTATTTCATTGCAAAGAAGCTACTTCCTAGGCATTACGATTTTCAACCTAATCTATTGGTTTTCTAATAAAGTGTGTCTAGAACCTTACCTAGTCAACCACTACCCCTCATACTCTTCTCTGAAACATTTTCCCAATAGACTAGAAAAGCTAAAACTTTGATCCCATTTTTCATATACCTCTCTATAAATATCTTGTTAGTAGTGTTACCTTAATCAATCAATTTGCTCTATTTGTTGAAAACATTAGCCTTTCTCTTGTAATTTTTACAATTATAGCATGGCATTGGATATTGCACCATGGAAATTGGCATTAGCGATGAAGAGACCGTTAAAGATACAACTTTATGAACTTCATACCATTTATGAGGAGGATGATATTGAAGTTATAGAAGTTTTATCTAGTGATTCAGAAGTTAGCAGGCATAAATCCCAATTTGAGAGGTTTCCATACATAGCAATAGTGTTATGGTGTATTTGCTTTTCCTCGTGGGTCATCCTCTTGGCAAAGCAAGCATGCTCATATTGAATTAGAAGGTTTTTGCGGATTGATGTACAAAGAAGGAATCTGTCAAGATTTGTTTCAATGGGGTTTGCTCACTATGAAATGCAATCACTTTTATATCTTGTGTTGTAAAATTTTCATCAAGATAAAAGGAAATTTATAATTGAAAAACTAGAAGACTTGATAGTTCCATTTTCTGGTACATATAGGGGGAAGACTCCAGTTATCAGTTATTGTTCATGTTCTAATTATTGTTCATCGATACATACTAATTAAAAGTCCACTAAAAAAATTCAAATACACTAATAGTTGTCCACTTTATACCGAGTAGTTACAAAAAAAAAGTACTTAATTAGAGAAGTTGTGCAAATTTATTAGTACCAATAGTGCACGGGGCATTTGTGCATATGTATTGGATCAATTGTGCAAATTTTATGGTGGTCAAAGCGAATAGTTATCAAGTTAAGTAGAGAATATGCATTTGACGTCAACTTGAAACGACCACTTTTTGACCTTTGTGTACATAACTAATCCTCCCATGTTCATTGTAACTATCCAAAAGTTGAAACAATAGCTATAAGCTCTTAAGTCGCATACAAAGAAACCCAAAAAAAAAATTGTTGAAATCTGACATACCATTTAGGAGCTTAGCTATAATGGCTATAAGGGAAAGCTTCTTTATAATTTATTTGGAACATGTGTTATAAATATATTGTCGTGGTGTTGAATTCAATTCATTTGAAGTATATACATTAATTTATATTTAGATTTATTGAAGTTAATTTTTTTCATAATGGACTTCTTATACTCATTTCTCCATGTTTATTTATACTTTCGTCTTATAATATTTGGAACGTGCGTTCCATAATATATTGTTATAGTGTTGAATTCAATTCATTTAGTATTTAATTAAATTCATATTTGAAATTTTATTAACTAAATATTTGTATATACCTTTTGTTTAATTAAGAGTGGTCTACACCTTTAAGTCACTTGTTAGTTTGAGTTAGGCCACATGAAATGAAACAATTTGTGGAATATAGTCTATGACACATACTTGTCTATAGAAAAATCAAATTTTATTTTTCAATTTCTAAATCTAACCCTATTTGTTATTCAACCAACCTAGCCACCAAAAAAATATTGAATTCAATGACTTTGGAATGTATTTATATGCATGCTAATGTTATTCACAATCAATTGGAAATTTAAAAATAGAGTTGAAAGTACACATAAGTTATATTTAATTCACAAGCATTGTAAAATTATATCTTTAAATTTTAGAAATTTCAATCACACTTCGTGTATCTATATTATTTTAGGTTTGCACCAAGGGTAGATATTATGTTTAAGGATGAATGGACTATTGGGAAGCTATGTGTTGAATCACATGGAAATTATCCATAATTGGATCATTAGAATTCATAAGTTAGTTATTATGTTTCAATGACACATTTCACATGGTTTCAGATTTTGTGTCATCTTGAGGATAGCATAGACTATTTGAGAAGTTGGAGAAAGGTATAAATATGATATTTTAAGAAAATTGAAAGAAAGTAGAGAAGAATAAGGAAAATACGAGAGTGATAGTAAGGCAATACAAGGAGAGTAAGGACTAAGAGGTGTGCAAGACAAGGAGTATGATGTGGAGTACAAGTAGGAGAGTGGGTCATGTAAGGATCTCATATGTGTTATCTTGTAGCCCATGTGGTAAGTTTGGAAGCAATATTCAAGGTTATGTGTTTAAGTATGTGAAACTAATAAAAAGGAGATCTTTTGGAGGCTAGATTTTTCCTTATCGAGGGTTTACCTAAGGTAAATCTAGTATCATTTTTTGTGTGTATTTATGCTTTTGAGTAATTATTTGTGTGGGATGCATGACTATACAATCCTACTTGGGATCCTTTGATAATGATTACATTAGATATTGAGCAACATATTACTTACATATACACTATTAGATACATAGTCTTTACAATATAAAGATACAAATTACAAACAACATGTGACTTAAACTAATAATTGATTTTCCATTTCTTTATAATGCCTTCAACACATTGTAAAGCTACAAGCATGCCTTCCTTTCTATCATCATTAAAATATTACCTTCTTTATGACTAAACTATTACATTTTTTTGTTTCCATTTGATATGATATAAATTATGTACATCTACTAAAACAATTTTTAGTTGCTAAAATTAGAGAACACTTTCTAGTTGTAACAACAATATGACAAAATCTTTTAATTTTTTAATTAAGATTTCAATTTGATTTATTCATCCAATCTCACTGTTTTGTTCATTACAAAAAATTTCATGCATTTTTATAATATTCAATTATAGTACCAAATAATCAAATAATTATTCTCCTCTTTGGAATCAAAACTAAAATTACAAAGTAAAGACTAATTAGTACATAAAACTTATTTGTTATTGAGTTAAAATCAAAATCTAGTGTAAAGTAATCTTACACATTCCTAAAAAATTGAAAAAACAATTTCTTTATTGACAAGGTTGTCCATTCTACTTATATATTATTCGTCAAGAATCAAAAAGTCAATAACAATTCCACACTTCATTTTTACAAAAATTATAACTATTTATACCATTTCTACTGACGGAACTTTATCTTTGACCATTAAATTAAATTTAATTTAAAAATAAAATTATCATAAAAAAATTTCCAACAAATACACTCTTCTATTATAAATAATAATAATAATACCATCATAGAATGTTCTGAAACAACCATTGAAAGCGCATTTGTAACGTACAAACACATCTAAGCTTGACCGTGACCTGCGAATAACGCGTAAATTTTACATCATCGCAAAAAAGAAGCTTCCTAGGTGTTGCGATTTTCAACCAAATCTACCGATTTTCCAATAAAGTGTATCTAGATTCTAGAACCTTATCTATTCACGCACTATCCCTCACAGTCTTCTCTCAGACATTTTCCCAAGCTAAAACTTTGATCCAATTTCTCATATACCTCTCTATAAATATCTTGTTGCTAGTTTTGCCTTAATCAATCAATCTGCTCTGTTTGTTGAATACATTAGCCTTTCTTTTCTCATTTCTTGCAATTATAGCATGGCATTAGATATTGCACCGTGGAAATTGGCATTAACGATGAAGAGACCGTTAAAGACACAACTTTATGATCTTCATACCATTTATGAGGAGGAAGAGGAGGAGAATATTGAAGATATAACATTTTTATCCAGTGATTCAGAAGATAGCAAGCATAAATCCCACTTGGAGACGTTTTCATATATGGCAATACTCGTGGGTGTCATGGTTTCTTTGCTTTTCCTGGTGGGTCGTCCTCTTGCCAAAGCAACCATGCTCATATTGAATTAAAGGGTTTTGTGCGCGTTGATGAACAAAACAAGGAATCTGTCAAGATTAATTGCTTCTATGAAATCCAATCACTTTTTATATCTTGTGTTGTAAAATTATCATCAATGGTGTGTAATTGAGCTCTAAATCTTTGGAAAAAATTGTTTACTCGATAAAGGGGAATTCACAATTGAAAAACCGGACTGGCACAAGCATATTATTATTTATGTATATCTCTAACCATCTTCTAACGTTTATGTATCTTTTTTTTCCTTTATAAGGGAAAGTCTTATCAGGCCTCCTTATACTCGCTCCTTCATTCTCAATTATATGTTTGTCTTACAATATTTGGAACATGTGTAATGAATATATTGTCGTGATGTTGAATTGTATATGCATTAATTTATATTCTAAATTTTAATACCAGGTTTATTATACTAGTTTCTCTGTGTTCATTTAGACTTTTGTTTTATAATATTTACATCAAAGGCATTTCTTATATGAATTCAATCAACTGACTTCTATTATCAATGGTTTAGAATGTGTTAGAATGATGCAAGACCATTGAGAAAGATCTAGCCATAAAAATAATAGTTATATCAAAAAAAGCTTTTTTTTAAGAAATCAAATCTAAACTAGCAATCGCACCTTGGTGTGCAATGGGTACACCAAAGAAGTGTGGAAGGTCAATTAGAGAATTTTTTGGTCTATTTTTACATACATTTGTGTAGTATATATGAGGTCAATTGGTAGGCCATTTAGAAAATGATGTTGTTTACATGCAACAAAGGTCTCAATGGAGAAGTGATAGCTTCAAATCAACTATGCATTTGCTTACAAGGATCCAAACACAACTAAAACAAAACCTCTGAATTAGGAAGATAATAAGGCTCCATTACCAATAGGCTCATGTTATGTTTGCAATACCTAGAGAAAGGGAGAGAACGGTACATATGGGGATAGAAAGAGGGAGAGATATACCTGGGGAAGAGAGAGAGAGAGAGAGAGAGAGAGAGAGATGGAAATGGAGAGGGAGAGGGAGAGGAGGGAGAGATTAAGAGAGAGGACAAAGGGATAGATAGAGATGGAAGAGATTTAAATATATACAGAGGGGGAGAGAAGGAGAGAATGAGAGAGGGAGAGATAGAAATATACAGATAGAGATAGGAATTGATATATAGAGAAGGATAGATAGAGGGAAATATATATGGGTAGAGAGAGATGGATAGATAATGAGATAGAGATAGAGGGAGATATATAAATTTAAATATGAAGAGATAGAGATAGAGATAGGGATAGAGATAGGGAGAGTGAAACAAAGAGTGTGTGTGTGTATGAGTAAGAGAGAGATATGGAAAGAGATAGAGAGGGAGATAGATATGTATAAATAGATAGGGAGGGAGACAAATGGATTGAGAGATAGAGATAGGAGAGAGAAGTAGAGATATATAGAAAGATGAAGTGGTAGGGAGAGGGAGAGAGGGAGAGATAGGGATATAAAGGAGAGATAGAGAGATAAATATATCTTAGGAAAGATAGAGAGGGTGAGAGAGAGAGAAACACAAAAAAAAAGAGAGATAAATATATAAAGGGAGAGATGGAAGGAGAGAGAGAGAGAGAGAGAGGCGGACAATGAAAGAGGGGGAGACAAAGAGAGAAATATAAAGATATAGAACGTGATTTATAGAGAGAGGTAGAGAGGGATATATATAAAGAGAGAGTAAGAGAGATGGAGGGAGAGATGGAGTAAATAAGAGAGAGATAGAGATAATGAGATATAAATAGAGAGGGAGAGGGAGATATGAGAAGATAAAAATAGAGGGGGCAAGAGTGATAGATAAAGGAGGTGAAAGACAATTAATAAAGGGAGAGAGATAGAGAGAGGGGGGAGATAGAGATAGAGATAGAGATAGGGAGGGAGAAACAATGCGTGTGTGAGAGAGAGTGAAATAAATATAGAGATAGGGATGGGGAAGGAGAAACAAGGAGTGTGTGTGTTTGAGTGAGAGATTGAAATAGATATAGAGAGGGAGAGAGATTAATAGATAGAAAGGGAGGGAGAGAGGGAGAGAAATAGAGAGAGGATAGTGAAGTTGAGAGATATAGAAAGAGAGCATGATAAGAAGAGAGGGAGAGAGGGATAAATATGGATAGAAAGAGGGAGAGATAGAGAAATATATATAGTGGGAAAGATAGAGGGGACAGAGAGGTAAGAAGAGGTAAGGAGATAGAGATAGGGATAGAGATGCAGAGGAAGATAGAGATGGAGATGGAGATGGAAATGGAGAGAGAGAGAGAGAGAGAAGGAGAAGGAGAAATAGAGATAGAAAGAGGGAGATACAAAGAGAGGGTGAGAGAATGAGAGAGGAAGAGATGGAGGGATAGAAAGACAGAGATAGGAAGTTATATAGAGAGAGGTAGAGAGAGGGAGATATATAGAGAGAGGTAGGGAGAGGTATATATAGGGAGATATATATATATAGAGATATTTTTATATCTCTATCTCCCTCTTTATATTTATATTTTTATTATCTCTCAATCTCTCTCTTCCTCTCTCTCCCCTATTTATCTCTATATTTGTCTTCCCTTCTCTCTTCATTTATATATCTTCCTCTCATTTCTTCACCCTATCTATAAACCCCTCTCCATGTCTTTCTCCCCTTACTATTTTTTGCTATCCCTATTTATATCTCCCTCTCTCCCCCCCTTTCCATCTTTATCTCTCGACCTCTATATATATCTTTTCCTCATATTTCACTTTATCTCTCTATCTCTCTCTTTATGCAACAATATCTATCTATGTCTCTCCTCTTCTCTCTTTTCCTCTCTCTTTCTTTATCTCTCTTCCTATATCTATCTCTTTGTCTCTCCATATTAATTCCTTTATATCTATACCTCTATTTTTGTATCTCTATCTCTCTTTTTATCTCTTTGTATCTCTTTGTCTCCCTCTTTATTTCTCTATTTCTCTCTCTTATTTTCTCTTTTTCTCTCTATCTATTTTCCTCCTAAGTATGCAATGGGTACACTAAAGAGGCTTTCAAGGTGAATTATCATATCCTTAATCAAATCTCATGCTACCTTGAGAATAACTCCATAGGGATGTGCTATCCTTGGATTGTTGACATGAAACAACTAATCAAAAGTTACCTTCTCTCTCTCACTCTATAAATTTTAATTTATATATTTTAAGTTTGAAATTCATTATATTACATAAATTATAACAAAAATCCAAAATATAATTATTCTATAATAATTAAAGTTTTAATAAGATAGGGCAGGGTAGATGGGAGGCATCATGAGGGTGGTTGCGGGTTGTGCAGGTTAGAGCCTGTCGGCCGAAGACCTTTTCTCTTTGCATTTTTTCATTGTTGTGGTGTGTTTGTTAGCTAATTCGAGGGGTGTGCTTTGGCTAGGTATCTCCTTTGTTTCCTGTCGGGGGGTTATCTAGAGGATTTTTTGGGGGTTTGTGTTGTCTATTTTCAGTTACAAGTATGGCTACATGTGTAGCTTTGGGTTCTAAGAAAAAAATTTCTTTTAGTGAGGTTGTTTTGAGGTTTGTTCCTCCCCCATCCACCTATGCAAACACAGTCAATTTTTTAAACAATTTTGTGCATGGTGATGGCTCAGCCCAGTCGAGGAGCCAGGAGGATCCCAAAAGTGAATGGATGCTTAGAGAGAAGCATCTCCTATCCAGTTTTAGTGATTCATTAAGATTCGATAGCGAAGGATGTAAGCTACCTATGTAACCATGCTCTTATTTACAAGTTTATGGGAACTTTGGTTTCACTCCCATTCTTGGATTTGTGGACTCGCCACACTTGGCACCCGGAGGAGATATGGAGGTGATGTTGGCTATAAATAATTATTGTATTGTGGTGTTTTCTTTCCTAGTGGATCACAATAAGGCCTATGAGGGAGGGACATATTTTTACAATCAAGTGGGCCTATTTATTAAACCCTGGCATATTGGGTTTAATCCTTATGAGGAGCTTGTGTCAAAATTTCCTATGTGGGTTTGGCTACTGTGGTTTTCCTTCAAATTTTGGTGAAATGACATCTTGCATATGATTGTGCTTTTGCTTGGAAATCCAATAGGCATGTCACAACAAATTTTGGATAAGAATTTAATTTCCTACACTCACATTTGTATTGAAATTGACTTAAATAACCCTTTTCCAAACTCTCTAGAAATTTATATTGGAGACACTATGTGGATACAACAGCTAGATTATGAAGCTCTTCCTTTCTGATGTTGAATCGTTCATGAGTACAAACACCTAAAAAGGAAGTTTCCTTAGGCTAACCCTTCGGGGAAGGATAATCATAGTGCTTCAACCAAAGCTCTGTCCTAGGTTGAGCAAGCAAATGACAAAGGGAAAGCTCCGATATCAAAAGGGGTAGCAGATGCAAAGGAGTTTATTTGTGTAAAATCCTAAATTAGAGGAAGGAGCCTAAAGCACTCTCACAAAGGAAAGTAGGTGGATGATTCCTATAACTAATTCGAGGCCTTGAAGGATTTTGACTTGCTAGAGGGGAACCTATGTATTATACTCTTGGGAGATTCTCCTTTAAGCGAAGAGAAATTGGCTGAAATGACAAATTTCAACCTAATTAGGCAGATGTCTGAGTAGCCAGAGTTTAAGATGGCTACAAATCAAGCACAGGTGGTGCCTTGTGTACTAGAGCTAGTTGAGGGTTTAGATTTGGTCGTGGTTTCATTTGGGCATAATGTTGATTTGAGGCTAGAAGAGGAGGTTTCTCCCCCTAGGAAAGGCAGTAAGTTTTTGCCTCCATTAGGATTGTAGCAAAAGAACTTTGAAAAAGGGGTCTTGGAGAAGCCTTCCAAAGTAGAGAGGAAAAAGGACTAGGATAAAATAAAGTTAATTGGTACGAAAACTTGGTGGAATCAGGGTCAGTTAAGCCTATTGACTCCCATTTTTCTAACTCTCGAAAATTATAGTTATGTCTTGGAATGCAAGAGGTTTGAACAAGATCCCTAGATAAAAGGTTGTTCATGAGTTAATTAAAGTGCATTCTCTTGATGTTTTGTTTATTCAAGAATCTAAGGTGTTGTTTGATGAAATGTTTTGTATCACTTCTAAGCTATGGAGTAGAGGCCAGTGTCAATGTATTGGGGCACTTGGCAGGGCATGTGGGCTAATGAGCCTTTGGGATCCGTGGAAGGTGACTCCTTTCTAGTGGGTGTCTAGTAGATATTCTTTAACAATGGTTGCTTCTAGTTTTGTTTTCGGGGAGGTGTTCCTCCTTACTAATGTTTATGCCCCTATGGACTTACCTAGAAAATCCAATCTTTGGACACACATTCAATAGGTGAGATCTCTGAACCCTCAGCTCCCTTGGATTTTGGTGGGAGATTTCAATGCCATTATTAGTCTAGAGGAAAAGTGGGGGGTGTGGCAACCCTAGGTTGGAAGCCTCTTCTATTATTTTAAGGGATAACATTCATTTGTTAAATCTAGTTGATATCAAGCATGGTAATGGTTTCCTTTTTTAGGAAATATCTTGGGCACCCAAATCCCATGCCTAAAAAGAGGAATATTACATGTGAAGTAAGTAACTTCTACCTTCAGTTACCCCATGCAAGCTTCCATGTGTTGAATGAAGTCTTGCAACTTAATTTTCCAAAAATGTTCTAAAATAACTCATCCCAATTTCCAACGCCCATTTGGACCCATGATAATAAAATTAAAATATATATTAATTTTTTCCCCAAACATAATTTTATAAATTTATCTTGATAATCTAATTTACCCAATTTATCTGCAAGTCCTGACTGGCTATTTTGAAAATTGATTTTACTAAAAATAGTAATTGCTATTTTTAGAAAAAAGGGATGTTACAAGTCCTCCCTCCTAAATATTTCTTTCCCTCAAGAAATTACAAACATAATTCTCTAGAAACCTTATGCCAAAATGATATATTATTCCAAATTACATATTAAGCTTTGATCCTGTTCTTGTGAAGAGTTGCACTCTTTGCCAAAGAATATTGTACCAAAATGAGAACTCGCATGAGCCTTTGTTACAATTCACTATGAATCCAAAAACAACATCTATGTAATCTAATCTCTTGGATGTGTAAGTAATTGATGCATTCATTATCATACTCCAATCGAAACATATCTTCCCACAAAGGTTTAATAAACTTGCCAAATGCACTAGTGTAAGATGAGACAAACTTGTAACTCCTGAAACTTCTCCCAATGATACAAATATAAATTTTTTTTCTTGTAGAACTGATATAGGTTATAATGCACTCTCCATTATGGAAAATATGAATTTTGGAAATAGTTATTTCTCTTACCTTCACAATGCTAAAATATTCAATGCAAGAATATGTAACAAAGAGCCCATACCTTACCTCATCTTATGAATTATTGATTTCAGCTTCATGGACTAATCTAAAGCATAAAAAAATATTGTAGAGGAGTGGAAAATAACATCATACAACAAAAATATTCACAACACCATTCTCCCAAGTCTGAATTTGTAAACAACAACCCATCTAAATAGAAGTTGATGTTCTTCGTGAGTCTATCTGCAAGCACAAACTTATCATCCCAATTTTGTGACTTATCACTCTTAGTATTTTTCCAAGGAATACCATACGCTTTTAGATACACCCAAGCAAGAAACATCCTATAATCCCCAATACATATAAAACCTATCAAATTCTCACAGAAACTCCAAATCACATAATTTTTCCAACATTGTTCTGCTCCAAACTAAAAAACTAAAACCATAACTTCTGGAGTTGATATGAATTAGGAAGTTAACAATATGGAATGTCCTACAACAACATGAATTATTTCTACAACATCACATTCCCAAATACACAGGACCCATAATTCATCACACAACCTCATTGGAAACATGTAGACAACACACACATACTACACTACTGGAACTTCCTTGTATCTCCTCCAAATTAGTATTATATGATTGATAAATTAGTGTTCACTAATAATGCAGACCTTCTTTCAACATCATCATGCAAGTGTACTTTCTCCAAACACATCAATCTATAGTTGTTCATAATTGAATTTACTGAAACCAACAACATGATATTCATGTAACAACTACAATGATGGAAAAATTGACCAAAATTCATCACTATGACTAATGTTGTATTAGTGGGAAGAAAAATGAGGTTTGAAAATATTTTCACAAACATCTGCACACCTCTAAGATTTTTCAAAATTAGCAACTCATATAAACTATTTTCTTCAACAAGCTAAGTGATTTTGAGAAGAATTTGAAAAACATTTCTTCAATCTTTGCTCTTCATACTTTCAAATTTCATGGAGCTACTCCTTTGAATCATAACCATAACAACTCCATTTCCTAAAACACCACATCCTATAGAAAATGGTTGTAAGAAATCTGAAATAAAAAGAACATAACATGAGATGATTACCTTCCCAATCTTAACCAAATATTCTTGTTTCTTCCCATCAATGTAGAAGCTTCTTTCTTTGTTTAGATTGAGAGTTTTTCACATGAACCCCTGAGATGCATTATATTAAAATCATTACCACTTCCCTTGAGTTGCTTCCATTGATGTCTTGTCTCATGTGAATTCCCCTTAATTAAGATATCTTGAAACTCCTCCTCACATAGTGTGGCATATGTCAACTTCTTGCTCTCAAATTGAATGGAGTCCAACATTTTCATTAAGGAATTCCAATTACTGTTAGGATTTAGGTGTCATCAACCTTGTAAATACTTTAATTTATTATTCTCCTAAATTTTTTTGTACATTTACCCATAAAGAGGTGAAATTGTTTGACCAACAGTGGTGAAAGAGACAATGTAAATGCAGTGTTACCGTTACCATTTGTCCTTTTGGAAAAGGAAAAAATAGCTAGGCGTCCCACCTTGGAATCTTCTAAAATAAGGTTGTTGGGTCAAAATAGGGTGTTATAAGAGCATCTATGACATGCATGACAGTTGTCATAAGATGCTATGACAGTATGACAGATTCCTATGACAGAATATGTTATTTTTGGACCCCAGGCGCCCATGCATGAAAGATGCCTTATGACAGTTGTAAGAGCATATGTAAGAGGTTATTTTTGGTATTTTTTGACCATTTCAAGGAGGGAGGCGTGGGTTTTTCTAGGTGGTATTGCTGCCTATTGTTTGGTGAAACCATGGTGGTTTTCATCCTCACAAATCTCTATAAATTGGGGCCTTGAGCTAGAGTTATTCAATTCAGTTTTGTAGGGTAATAGGGTGCTACTGGATTTACAGGGAATGATAAGAGAATTCTATTGTTGCATGTAATATTTTAGATTATTATTTATATACTTGCCTCTCTTTCGGTGGTGGAGTTTTTTCCCTTCAGGGTTTCTCCACGTAAATATGTTGTTGCATGTGTTATGATTTTTCTATCTCTCTCTCTCATTCTTTCTTCACACTAAGGCTAAGGTTAATCTACATATTTCAGATTTGCCTTCACTCATTTAATTTCATATTGAAATCTTTCTTCACCTTGATTATCAACATTTGGTATCAAAGCTAACGGTTCTGTTAAGGAAGGGGCGCTTTCCTTTTAAAGTGTTGAAGGTTTTTTGTTGCAGTGGGAGCTTTTGTGTTGTGGGTTTTGCATATTTGTGAAATATTGCATACCATGGCCTCCACCTCTCATCTAGATATTGAGAAGTTCAATGGAACTGGTTACAAGATGTGGAAGTTGAAAGTGGAGGATCTTCTTGAGGAGATAGATCAGTGGTTACCAGTTTTAGTTGATAAGAAGCCATCTACTTCAACCTTGTTGTATGAAGATTGGAATAAGTTAGACAAGAAGGCTCGAGGGACTATTCGGTTGTGTTTCACAGATTTTGTCCTCCTGAATGTCTCTTCAGAAGAAACGGCATACAAGCTTTGGAGGAAGATAGGTGAAATCTACCAAACTAAGAATTTGTCTAACAAGTTGTATCTCAAAAGATATTTATATTCATTAAAGATGAAGGATGGTGAATCCATTGTTGAACATTTGAATGCTTTTAATTTGATTATAAGTCAGCTTGCATCTATTAATGTTAAAATAGAAGATGAGGATAAATGCATTGTATTGATTTTCTCTTTGCCGGAATCTTGGGAAAATTTAATTATTGCTATAACAAGTGGTGGTGCAGAACCTAAGATGGATAATATTATTCCCATACTTCTTTCAGAGGAGATGAGGAGAAATACCATGCATAGTGGCTCCCAAGATGCCTTGCATGTGCAAGGTAGGCCCAAGGAGAAAGAGCCTAAAGGGGATAAGAAGAAGGATAAGTCTAAAGGATGATCTAAGACCCCTGGAAAGAGCAGAGTGAAGTGTTGGAACTGTGGTAAACGGGGACATGTGAAGAAGGAATGTAGAAACAAGAAAAAGAATGCAGGTTCCTCCATGGAAAAGTCCTCTGATAACAGTGATTCTGATGCTTTGATTATTTCAGCTAACACAATTTGTAATGATGCTTGGCTTATTGATTCAGGTGCTTCCTTCCATATGACTCCTCATAAGGAGTGGTTTTCTACATACAAATAATATGATGGAGGAGAGGTCTTCATGGGTGACAATAGCTCACAAAAGGTTATTGGTAAAGGAAAGGTAAAGTTGTGTTTCAGTGATGGGAGGGTTAAAATCCTTGATGATGTTTTACATATTCCAGGACTTACAAAATGTTTAATTTTGGTTTCCAAGTTGAATGATTCTGGGATGCATGTGACATTTGACAAGTCTAGTTGCAGGATGGTAAGGGGAAGTCTGGTGGTTTCTAAAGGATCTCGGACAAGGAATTTATTTACGCTACATGCCTCTACTTTTTTTAACTCCTCATTTGTAACTAGCACTGAAAATGCATGTATGTTGTGGCACCATAGATTGGGTCACATTGGTGAAAAAGGTCTTAGGACCATACTTGATAAGAAACTAGTAGATGGTATTTCTAATTATTTTGTTGGTAAAAATGATTTCTGTGAGGATTGTGTGTTTGGTAAACAAAACAAGTCATCATTTCCTAAAGGAACTAATAAAGCTAATGGATTGTTAGAACTAATTCATTCGGATGTGTGTGGTCCAGTGGATATAGATTCTTTGGGTAGATCTCATTATTGTGTTTCCTTCATTAATGATTACTCAAGATATACTTGGATTTATTTTATGCATACAAAATCTGAAGTTTTCACCAACTTTAAGGAATTTATGGCATTGGTTGAAAAGAAAATAAATTATAAGATAAAAGTATTGAGATCTAACAATGGGGGTGAATATTGTTCTAAGGAATTTGATGATTTTTGCAAACATGCAGGAATTGTTAGGCAAAAGACTACACCTTACACACCCCAACAAAATGGGGTAGCAGAAAGAATGAACCGTACATTAATGGAAAGAGCTAGGAGCATGTTAAGTAGTGCTAAGTTAGGTAAATGCTTTTGGGCAGAAGTTGTTGGTACTGGTTGTTATTTAATTAATAGATCTCCTTGTAAAGCTCTTGTTGATAAAACTCCTTATGAAATGTGGTTGGGTAAAAAGCCTTCAGTTTCACATTTAAGGGTCTTTGGTTGTGAGGCTTTTGTTCACGTGCCTCAAGAGAAGTGGTCTAAATTGGATCCCAAATCTCAGAAATGCATCTTTGTAGGTTATGGTGAAAATGTTAAAGGTTATAAAATTTGGAATCCACTAACACTAAAGATGATATTTTCTAGAGATGTTATTTTCAGGGAATTTAAAGCTAACTCTGAAGATGTGCAACCAAAGGAAAAAGTCAAAGACAATGCATTTTGAAACTAAGCAAGAAGATGCACATGTGGAAGAACAGAGAGATGGACAAGAAGATGGACAAGAAGAAGAGAGTTCTGAAGAATCTGTTGTAACAAAAGAAGAGATGGACAAGAAGATGGACAAGAAGATGGACAAGAAGAAGAGAGTTCTGAAGAATCTGTTGTAACAAAAGGAGTTGAAAACAATGAGGATGAACATGAGGAGGAACCTCTTACTCCACCTTTGAGAATATCCACAAGACAACAAAATCTAGTTGACAGGTATAGCCCACCTGATTTTTGTTGTAAATTTTCCTTGTTATGTACTGATGACGAACCTAGATCTTTCAAGGAGGCTCTTTCTTCAGAAGAATGTGAGTCTTGGATGCAGGCCATGCATGATGAGATGATGTCTTTGAAAACCTGTGACACTTGGGATCTTGTTAGTTTTCCCAAAGGAAGAAAGGCCATTGGTTGTAAGTGAATATATAAAAAGAAGTTTGGTGCAGACAGAAAGTTGGAACGATACAAGGCCAGATTAGTGGCCAAGGGCTGCTCCTAGAGAGAGGGAGTTGATTTTGGTGAAATGTTCTCTCCTGTTGCTAATTTAACTTCTATTAGATTCCTTTTATCCATTGTTGTTGCTTATGATTTAGAAATAGAACAAATGGATGTTAAAACTACTTTCTTACATGGGGATCTAGAGGAAGAAATTTATATGCAACAGCCTAACAGTTTTGTTGTGAAACGAAAAGAACACTTGGTTTGCAGGTTAAAACGGTCTCTATATGGTTTGAAACAATCAACTAGGATGTGGTACCAGAATTTTGATGCATTTGCATTAAATATGGGTTTTTTTAGAAGTGAAGAGGATCACTGTGTTTATTTTAAAGTTATTGATGATCAGATATTGATTATTGTCTTATATGTGGATGATATGTTTTTCATTGGTAACAATAAGGCAATGATTAGGGAACTTAAAACTCAGCTTTCTGGCACATTTGATATGAAAGATTTAGGGGCTACTAAATATATTCTTGGGATGGAAATCATTAGGGATCGGGTTCACATAAAGCTTTGGTTAAGTCAGAGTAAGTATGTTAACACTATTTTGCAAAGGTTTAATATGCAGGACTGTAAACCAGTAAATATTCCATTTCCTATTGGTAGTAAGTTGAGTTTAGACTTGTGTCCTAAATCAGATGATGATATTGATGAAATGTCTAAAGTTCCTTATGCTAGTGATGTCGGTAGTTTAATGTATGCAATGGTTTGTACTAGACCAGATATAGCCCAAGCAGTGGGAGTTCTAAGCAAGTTTATGTCTAACCCTGGTAAAGAACATTAGACTTTTGTTAAAAGGGTATTTAGATATTTGCAAGGCACTTTTGATTACTATTTGGTTTATCATGGTAGTGACAATGTTGATAAGTCATTGGACATACAAGGTTTTGTTGATGCAGATTGGGCAGGTGACTTGGACAGTCGAAGGTCCACTAGTGGCTATGTGTTTACTTTGGTTGGAGGAGCAGTGAGTTGGATGAGTAAAAGACAACCTACAGTTGCTTTGTCTACCACTTAAGCAGAGTATATGGCTGCTACACATGCCTCTAAGGAGGTAGTTTGGTTACAGAGACTTGGTAATGGTATTGGTTTTGATTGCAGGATAGTGAGGATTGGATATGATAGTCAGAGTGCCATATGTTTAGCTAAAAATCCTATGTATCATGCTCATACTAAGCATGTTGATGTATAGTATCACTTTGTGGGAGAAATGATTGAGAATGGACAGGTCTTGATTGAAAAAGTTGACACTTTGGATAATGTTGCAGATTCTCTTACAAAGCCAGTCACCACAAAAAAGTTCTCTTGGTGCAGAAAGGCGATGGGCCTTGATCACTGTACTTAATTCTATGTAATCGTATCTCTATGGGTGTAATTTACAATGTATGATGTCAAGTGGGAGAATGTTAGGATTTAGGTGTCATCAACCTTGTAAATCCTTTAATTTATTATTCTCCTAAAGTGTTTTGTACATTTACCCATAAGAGGTGAAACTGTTTGACCAACAATGGTGAAAGAGACAATGTAAATGCAGTGTTACCGTTACCATTTGTCCTTTTGGAAAAGGAAAAAATAGTTAGGTATCCCACCTTGGAATCTTCTAAAATAAGGTTGTTGGGTCAAAATAGGGTGTTGTAAGAGCATCTATGACATGCATGATAGTTGTCATAAGATGCTATGACAGTATGACAGATTCCTATGACAGAATATGCTATTTTTGGACCCCAGGCGCCCATGCATGAAAGATGCCTTATGACAACTGGAAGAGGCTATTTTTGGTATTTTTTTACCATTTCAAGGAGGGAGGTGTGGGTTTTTCTAGGTGGTATTTCTGCCTATTGTTTGGTGAAACCATGGTAGTTTTCATCCTCACAAATCTCTATAAATTGGGGCCTTGAGCTAGAGTTATTCAATTCAGTTTTGTAGGGTAACAGGGTGTTGCTGGATTTACAGGGAATGATAAGAGAAGTATATTGTTGCATGTAATATTTGATATTATTAGTAATATGCTTGCCTCTCTTTCGGTGGTGGAGTTTTTTCGCTTCGGGGTTTCTCCACGTAAATATGTTGTTGCATGTGTTATGATTTTTCTATCTCTCTCTCATTCTTTCTTCACACTAAGGCTAACGTTAATCTACATATTTCAGATTTGCATTCACTCATTTAAGTTCACATTGCAAGCTTTCTTCACCTTGATTATCTACAATTTCCATCCTTTGAAACATCATATCCTTCCACAAATGGATCTAAAATGAAAATTACATGACATGAGTTGTTTACCTTTCCAATCCCTTCCAAATATTCTTGTGTTGCATCCTCTTGCATGCCCTGAATGTGAGTGTCTCAGACAAATTATGTCACATTATTCTCTCACATAGATTCCTAATACAAATTATTTTCCAACTCTATGACATGTTTGAATCCTCAATCCAAGGGTGAACCTAGGAACATGTTACTGAACACTATTCTATGTTGATTTGGAAACACTTGAATATCAAAATGAAGTCTATGATTCTTACCATAAAATGTAATAGCATGCATATCCTCCATCACCAAACATATTGTTATCCATGAAACATGTCTCTTACAAGAAGTCTTTGAATATAAGCGTTTATTTCCATTGTTACCTTAGTTATTGTATAAGAGCGAATTTGCACCCCATGTGAAAATCCCCTTTTTTCCTTTATCCAATTTAGAAAACCAAGTTCGGAGGCTTAATTCCACCTAAGCTCGCTACTTGCATCACACTTGGTGCTTGTTTTGAGCAATGGTGGAGGCATTTCTGTAAGAGACGCCTGTGCGGTGCACAGACGTTGGCGTGGCGCACTTACGTCCCTGACAGATTCCTGCGACTAGAGCCTGCAAAGGCATTACACTTCCCATTGGGGGTCGACTTGTAATGCCCTTCTCAGCTCACCAACCTGAATATGGTTTTTTTCTTCCTCATTCCTTCATATTCAGTCCTAGAACTTGCATTTGGAGGTTGGAAGATCTTGACCACTTTTGGACTTCATACACAAGCTTCATGATCTCTCTCCAAATACTTTACACTTCACAGCAACAACATCAACACTCCACCACTTTAGTAGAGCAAGTGTGGAACAAACACCATTGCGGCAGAGGCTTGAGTTCCTCTCATTTCTCCCCCATTAGCCTTGAGTGCTCTTGGTGGAGGTGGTAAGCTTTCACTCCTCTCCTTTATTACTTGGTTGAGTAGAATAACACTGTCTTGTAGTGCTTTAGTGATCTTTACTTCATTTCTACTTCTCTATCTATCTGGTTGTCCGTGGAGGTGGGAACACCAAAACGGGGTCTGACTGAGGCAGGGCCCTATATAGCCCCAAAAATTTCCCTCTTCCTCTTGTGTGCAGGTATTGAAGACACTCATGAGCTGGAAGCTTCATCACTCACACGGTTGTAAGTATTTCTTTCCTTTCTTCTCCTTGTCTTTATCAGTCCTACTTCATTCTATTTCATTTCTATCACTTTATTGCATTCTATCATTTTCTCGCATTCTGTCATTTTCCTTCATTCTGTCAATTCTCAATAATCCATTTGCTAGCAGTCATGTAGGCATTTTCTATTATAAACTCATCCGCTGGTCCGTACGAGAAGCTGGTGCACCTCTGAGATGCCAACACACCGCGCTAACGTCTTTATTTTGCGTTGTCGTCCTTTGGATGAGAGCTTGTCAGTTTTTCCAGAAAATCTCAATGACCTGCTCTTTCAGATTCTGAAACTCCCGCTGTCATTCCATTAAGGTGATATAGGGAATTTTTCCCTGTGAGACTCTCTAAATGAAGAGAACTCATGAGTAGCCAATCCCCCTATATCACAATTACACCTCCCAACACCATATCTTTCCCTTCACATGAATTCTTACTTATTATAGAATGATGATTCTAAAGAAAGTCACTCGTGGAATGCAACCATAGCACACACATAACTATTTGAGTAATCGAATCGAGTAGAATGCATTGCATACCCCATGTTTCAGTATTGAAATTTGTAGTTTCCTTAGTGGTTGTATAAAATTAAAATTGCATTCTCCATCATGCTTTTGTTGCACTACTCTGTCACCAACAACACCATGGCTGTCCCAAACCTCATAAACTTCTCCTTTACCCATTTGATAGAAATCTATAGCATCAGGTTGAGGATTAAAAATAACAAGGCTATTGTGTCTATGCTGATGACCAAGGCTTCTATGTATTTGATCAAAATCAAGGCTTCTATATTTTTTTGCTTAAAATCAAATATAAGCAATAACAAATCTTATTTGCATTCAATATCATCACCATACCTTTCAGCCTTAGTTTCCTCAATGTTATCCTTCTTGCATAACTCTTGAGATGAAACTGAAACAACATTGAAATAAAAGGGATATTCATTCCAAAATAGACCCTCATCATGCTTAGGTGTTGGCTCACCTAGATCCCAAGTAAGAATGGGCTTATTTATATGATCAAGGTGGAATTATTCATTGTGCTCTTCATGTGTTATTACCTTTTTAAGAGATTCATGCTCCATCTTCCTAGGATTGAATATTCCTTTGCTAATTAAGAAATTTCTTTAGCCACTATGGCTTGGAGTTCCTCTAGTTTCTTTCTTCCTTTTTTTTCTTGCAAATTTTATTTTTCTTTATGTTGCATCATCACCATCTCTTCCATATCTTGAATTTGTGCCTTAGGTGTTTCCATCACTATCTCTATTTCTTTATCATCATTCAACCTATTTTCTTCAAATATATCGGTCAACCTTTGACAAAATTCATCAAATGAATTTACCTTAATGTGATCTTGGTTGTTCATACCTTGGTACAACCAATCATGAGAAGCTCCTTCAAGGTGCAAGATCACATACTGAATGGAAACCTACTCCTCCATGGAACTGGAATAACTAGTAATAGTTTTGCATCTCAAATAACCAAGCTCTAATTGAGATCTTGTTTGATCCATCAAAAGTGGAAGTTGAAGATTTTATGACTTAATCTTGAGATCTCTTCCACCCTTGATGGCCATCATGTTCTACATTTGAGTGATATAATCATTGTATGGGACTGAACTTCTAAATCCTTCATCTTGATTGACATAAGCTTCTCTGATGAATGCTAGTTCTTTTGTCAAATCTTTTAAAGGATCACCAACATCAACCATCTTTAAATATTCTCTTCCCTTTGCAAAATTTGATCAAACCCTCAAGCTGGAAAGATCATGGCTCTAATACCACTGTAATTTCCTCAATTAATAATATTTTACACTGGAAAGATATTCTTCAATTTGAGCAAATCAGGTATGAAATTTATTCCAACAAAATGTGTCGAACCAACACAGGATGAAATATAACTGTAGTATGATGGTTTTTTGTCTCTGAAACCACTATACTATCCCTTGCTAGAAAATTATATCATATTTTATGAAATAAATATTCTCCCATTGAGATATTGTAATTAACAACAAACAATGAAATTGGGTATGGAATATTCTTCTCCAATTTATATAAAATTGTTCAACAAGGAGAAAAAATGATATTAGATGATGTTTTTCTAGTTTAGACATGTAAAACTAACTCATATAATCTTCCATAATCTATTGATAACAGTAAACAACAGCACCAAAAAAATACTTATGAAAACTCCAATATTGCATTACCAAAATAGCACCAACCCGATGCCAAACATAACACAAACTTATTCTACAAACTCAATAACTAAGAGGAGCATTATTACATCAAAATATGCTTCAATACATGGTATTTTTTGCTTACAAGAAAAGCTCAAAAATTTGGAAACACATTCACACCTATATACTATGAACTCCTACAACAAAGGAAATAAAGCACTAAGTTGAAATCTCTATAGCATATTGTCAGACCCTGAGAAATATGAACCTGGAGACTATCTGGACCATTGCCTTCAAGCCTCAAACTCCTTGGTTTAGTGGCCTTGGAGTTCTTTCTTCCTTGGGTTCCCAACCTCAAAAGAAATATCAAAAGTTGTGAAAGAAATATGCATAGAATGAAACCACACTACAAGAAATTGTATTTTATATGTGTTTCCTTTTTCAAGAAACATCTTGAGTGCCCAAATCCCATACCCCAAAAAAAGAATCTTGCATGTGAAGTAACTCCTACCTTTAGTTGCCCCATGCA
>VDFB02193867.1:2281135-2394781 GCA_007258455.2 Sequoia sempervirens | reverse complement strand
GACACTTTTAGATACACTTTCCAGATAATGCTCCTATATTATACTATCCTTTCATAACTATTATGCAAATTTGAACCTAAAATATAATGATGGAAATATGGTTATAATATACTAGTATTGTATGGTTTATATGAAGATATGTATGAAATGTTGATGGAATGCTATGTTTTGATTATGGTAGTTAGTCTTGTGTACATACTTTGCGGAATTAACCTTTTTGTAGCCAAAGAGGAATTGTGGCACACAACAGTTGCAAGATGAACCCACAACAAAAGGAGATTGGGACAACAAAACAAGGGAATTCCAACTTTAGTTGAATGTGACGATTTTTGATTAAAGGCACTTGATGAAGGTTGAACTTGCATTATTATAACTAGTTAATAAGCACTAAAGAAGAGGACTCCTTTACTGATAGGATTTTGACAAATGTTTGTATGTTTACATGCAAATCTGTTTCAATAGAGTTTTAGTCCTATTAGGATTCTTCTTTCTTTTTTGTTAAAGGTTGAACAATTCAGTCCTAACTGTATGCTCTAATCTTTAGGAGTGAGAGTTAATGATTGCGGTTAGTTGTTGGTTTGAATATGATTCCCTCAAGCTTGTATATAGTTGTTGGTTGAATCCGTAGAGAAGTTGATTTTTCAATTTTATGTTACCAATTATTTTTAGTTTCAAGACATGATGAATATTCAGAATGATTGAATACAATCCGTGGAAAGATCTTGTGTAAATCTTCATGATATGCAATGAATGGAGTTAAACTTGTTAGACGTGTAGAATTTCTGCTAGTTAGATTTGGGTTCAGTTAAAGTGAGAACATCCACTAGAGCAGGCCACTCAAGGTATTGTTCCTCACTTTATTTTTAGTTGTTCATTTATGTTTAATAGTTGTTTTTCATTTATCATTACTTCATGAACTATATACAAGTTAACTAGAATCTCATATCTTTCTTATTGTTAATGAATGCTTATGAATATGCATGCAATGATTAACCAATAGTACTCCAGAGGTTAATTTAGTTGAGTCATTATTTTTATCATTTTTGAGTTGACATAGTACTATTTTATTAGAAATAGTTCAGTTACAGTCTAACCTGTAGGTACTTGTAGCCACTAGTTTTGGTTATGACTTTTACTGTTTTGCAATTCTGTGAATTTCTAGCAAGTAGAATCATTTGGATAGGATAGTTTAAGTAGTTTTGAGTCTCTAAAAGTGTACATAATACCACACCATCACAAGTTTACAAACCTTGGGTTGACATTTTAATGTAGTCTTTGCAATGTTGAGTGGACTATTTAGACAGATAAACCTATGAATTGTGTAGGTTCTACCAAGTTTACAATACATTAGTTAAGACTCTACACTAATATTGCTAGTACCACTTATGAAATTAAACTTTCTATGATTACTCTTTTCCTCGATAACTCATGTTTCTATTAGTTTAGCTCCATATTTTTTATTGGTGTCATCCTATGTGTCACTTTGTTTGAAAAACTTGATCCCGGTATCAAGTCCACTTGATGACGAATGCTCCAAATTGGTGGTAATATTTTTGGCACATTATCTGAAGCAATATCTTGTTATTATGCCAATAGTTTGATTACTTCATTTTGCAGTGGTGTTCACCGCACTCTTATTTTCTTGCTTCCTTTAAATCAATGCAAAGCACATTTTCTCATATCTCAATCCATTTAAAATTTTCCTTTCATTCAACAAATAGATTCTAGTGTTACTACATACTTCACTTCTTCTCTCTTCTAAGGAAACACTTTTCTCCATTTGAGACCACTATGTAGCCATTCTTTCTTCCATCATGATTTTACTTGATATCATATTTCCATGTTCTTCCCAACAATATATGACATGCATTCATTGGCATAATATCACACAACACTTCATCATGGTATGATCCTATATGATTTCCCCAAACTTTATTCACTTGCAAGCATGCTATGTTCATCTTGAATCCATGAGATCCTATATGGATTTAGATGTTTTATCCTTTTAAACTTCAACATATTCACCATTTCTTCTAAAACCAATTTTTTTGTACTACCACTCTCAATGATAACTTTGTAACACTTACCTCTTGATTTGTCTATGATCATGAAAAAAAATTTCCTTTGTGTTGGTTTCTCTAGTGTTTCTATCTATAACAAAGTTCTTTCTATTATTGAAATGATTTTTGCTTCTTCAATTTTCCTACTAAACTTGGTGATCCAATAGCTTCTTTGTCCTTGTATGCTACCCTTTCATTATTATCTATTCTTTTTCTAGTAGTCCCTTAGTAAAATTTAGATGCCCTACATGTGTCCTCCTCCATATTTGAAACAATTTCCTTTGAATAGTCTCTTATCAAATCCATTTTCATGTCTCTGATATCCTTCACTATGGTAGGTATTATTGCTTCCCCTTTTATTGTTATATTAGCTTATTTCATCCCTCCTTTGATGGTAGAAAATATTACCTCTTTCTTCACTATAATATGATATTTTTTCCTTATTATATCCTACATATGGCTTTCCTTTTCCATATTGTGATCTTCCTCTCTAGAGTTTAACTCCTCTACCCTTTTTCCTATGTTTCCATTTTATACTTCCCGGAGATTTTAGAATTAATTATGCTAACGATTAAAAAAAAATTGTAATTTTTCTTGACCAAAACCCCAGTCATTTTAATGTACTGTAACCCTTGTTGGCTTCCCTCTTTTATTTCCAACAGATATTCCCTGTGCCTTTAATGTACTCCTTCCTCAACACTGCTTTCCACTGTTTGTAATCTCCACCAGCAATTCTAACTCACGTAATCAATAGAACATACCGATGTTTTTAATTCATCTGCCATTCTTCCTTTAATGATGTTTCCTATGTATTCTATATCCTTAAACATCCTTCCTAAATAGCAACTTATCCTTTTCCAGCGGGGTTTTGCAAATAACACCACCTACAGGGTCTTAGTTTCTTCATATTCAAAAGTAACCACTAACAGTAAAATCTGTTTCTAGCCTGACTTTTTGGGAGTGCGTTTGAACAGACATGAGATTTTTGTGGTGTGCTGTTTTATTTTTGTTTTCAACCAAAAAGCTATACCTATTCATCTCTTTCAGTATTTATCTCTATTATCTTTATAAAACTTTTCAAAGTAAAGTAATTAAAAAATTGAAATATTGAATACCGTTACCCCAACAATATAACTATTTGCTTTTTACATAGCAGTTCAGGTTGTTCCATTATCATAATAACTCTTCTGTAGAGAGTATGTGTTTCTCATGCAAATTCTAATTGCATGTGGCTAGATTAAACAATTAATAATAAATGCTAAATAATGGAATGAAATAAAATTAGACAAATCTAGATTTTTTCCTTAAAGAAATTAAACATTATTTGATTATGAAATATTTGCATGTAGATTTAAAACATAAAGCAATGCAAATGAAAAAAGAAAGTTGACATGAAATTGACAAAAAACACTCCAAATGGAAATAGAATGTTCCCATCCAGTTGTCAAATCAATATCTGGCTTTTATGTGATAAGTGAGATTTTGGAGGCTTTTATCTAATATTTTGGAGGCTTCTACCATTAAATGACAGCTGATTTACCATTAAATGGCAGCTGAAACTTGTTTTCCAGCAACTCAATAGTGGTTTGTAGGTGTGAAACTTGTTTCAGACTCAAATCTCCAACTATATGTAGCCTATTAACTAAAAATAAAATAATTAAATAAAAATCATATTAAATAAATAAACAATAGAAATCAAATCAAATTTGATTCTGTTTTTAAGATATCTACTCTAGTGTAATTCTTTTTCAAGAAGCAAGGTGAATAACACCCCTTGCGTAGAATGCAAAATCCAAATGGGAGGACAAATATAGCCTGAATATAATATCGGGCCAAAAGACAATCGACCAATTGACCAATTGTTTTGGTAGATTTACAAGGGAAAAAAGATCAGATTTTTACTACTCAACAAATACCTTGAAATCCATAGAAACAAATCTTGACAAATACCTTGAAATCCATTGAAACAAATCTTGACAGTTTTCATTTCTGTACACGAATCCGCATGCCATCTAACTCAATATGAGCGTGGTTGCTTTGGCAAGAGCAGGAAAAACAAGGAAACTATGAACATCACTATATATGAAAACCTCTGGAATTGGGATTTCTGTCTGCTGTTTCGCGAATCGCTGGATATTAATGGCGTATCTTCAATCTGATCCTCCTCCTCCTCCTCATAAATGGTATGAAGCTCATAAAGCTCCGTCTTCAATGGCCTCTTCATCGCCAAAGCTAATTCCCACGCTGCAAAATCCACTGCCATGATATAGTTGCTCTGTTAATAAAAGAAGCCCAAATGATTTCTCCAAATGTTATACAGTTGTGGTTAAAAACTGGTATCTATCTGCAAACATACGGAGAAGAGGGCAGAGGAGAAACATTTATAGAAAAGCACAGAGGAAGCGTGGTGGATGTTTCACCCGTGGAGTAATATATTATAATTGTTTTCTTGGGGAAAAATGGCGTTTGTCATCTTAAAATCTGGAAAAGAGGTTGGGAAGCTTCCTTTTGTCACTACGTGCAGGTCGACCAGACTGTTGACTGACGACTACTCAAGAGATTCGACGCGTCTATGTTCAATTAACACGTGTGCTAATTTCTAAGAAATTTTGTTGCAATACCAACACGAGTGCTAGGAAGATTCGTTATATGCCTCAACTAAACATTTTTTTAGCATGATTTTCTTTTTTAAAACTGGTAGGCCCCCCACGTGCAACACGCCCTCTCATATTATGGGGACGGAGGGGAGATTAGATCCGGTATCATGGGGACGGAGGGGAGATTAGATCCGGTATCATGGGGACGGAGAGGAGACTAGATCTATTGACCTCTTGCTTGTAATAGGATGCTTTAGCCAATCAAGCTAGATGCTCCACCCCACTTAAAACATAATTTTAAGTGGGGGACTAGACCCAGTTCCATGGGGACATAAGGGAGACTAGATCTTGTGACCTCTTGCCTGTAAGAGGATGCTTTAGCCAATCAAGCTAGATGCTTCGCCCTACATAAAACATAATTTTAATGCTCTCTTGAAAATGTTTAAGTTTTTACCCTCAATAAGATCAAAAGTTATTTGACTAAACTTCACTCTTTTATATTATAATGTGGATGATAGATTTGTTGGATTTCAAGCTTGATGCAACAGTTCAAACATTGCTCATGCTCTAATGTCCCATCACTAATAAAATAGCCTACAACTACATAAATAACTAATTATAACGTGATCTTTTAAGTTCCTTTAAATTTTGTATCCTTTGACTATGGAATCTTGTCATGTAATTTTTTATGTATAATTTTTAGTTTATTTATTTATTGTATAGTTTTATTATCATCGTGTTTGCTAAGTTTTTTTTTATATAATGTAGTTATTTATTAAGAAACTAGTCTCAAAAGAGTTTGAGATGTCTTGATTGAATAAAATTCTATTTTTGAAAAAAGACAGAAATCATAAAATGATGAGTATTATTTTTATTTGTTTCACATTGAATGAAGAATAAGATTATAAATAAGTCTTATTTGTATTTGTCTTATGTCAACCTTATTTCTTAATAATATTGATTTGTAAAATATTGGAGATACTCTTAAACATTCACCAATCAAAAATTTCTAACATTTGTTGACTTTGTATATACTTTCAATAACATTATATTGTATATTAAAAATAGATATAAAAAAATACATCATGTTCATATCAATTGAAAAACACAAGATAAAACATAACCTGATAGTATATCATCCAAGGGAGATATACACATTGACTTGAGAACACATTTCCCGTAGAGAAACCATGAATGAGGAAAATCCCAACATAAGTGATAATTTTTCTCCCTCATTCCACTATCTATAGTCTAATTACAAATACTAATGCAAAGCTTATATGGTAAAATGGAACCTTAACAATGGTTAATAGTAGCTCCTCACACCTACATTATTCCTTTGTACCTTAAAAAACCCTTTTCAATCATTCACAACAATAAAACAAAATATACAATGAAGGTTAGAATGAAACCCAACCCTTCAAACACTATTTATTTACTTTGAATATACTCCCAATGTGCAAAATAGAAGATCAAATTTCAAAAAGGCAAGATGGAATACCAAAACATTACACATTCCCTTACCCGACTTGCATAAATGGAAAATTCACTTCTATTAAGAGGAAATTTCTAAATGCCATAATTGAGGTGATTTGGATGCTTCTACCAAGAGGTGATTAGGTTACTTCTACTAGGAGGAAAATTCTCAATCATTGTAGTTGAGACTAAAATGTTGCAGCCATTGCACATTTACTATCTATGAAACCTAATGATTTCATCATTTTTGGTTTTCTACTAAGTTTAGAAACATGCATCCCTATTCTAAGTCATCCTTAAGATGTTTCAAATAACCCCAATCATTCCTATGAAATGAGTGTAACCTCTTCTATATTACATCACACCAAACAATGATGAACTAATGATTCAAAGGCCTAAGAAAATCTTCAAGAATAGTAATATAAACTATTCACCTCATGGTCTAGCAACCTTGATGCAATTTTCAAATCATACCCAACTTGAAGAAAAATAACATATCTCACTTTTGTATCAATCTTTATTTATTTATTTACATCATTTTTTGTTAAAAAAATCGTTACAGGTGAAATTTAAGCTTAGGTAGGTACAATTTGAGGCCCTCCAATCAAACACCCCAAGCTTAGATCAAATTCCCTTTGTTGAATCATTGATGAAGTATGCTTTATTACTATCAAAATGCTAACAAAAAGCTAGTTGGCCTCACCTTTCAGGGTCAAACAATTATTCTTTCAACCCCTCTAACTACGTCTCATGAACTCCCCTCCTTGTTCTTCTTACAATATTTTCAAGAACCACATCAATGTGCAACTCCTCTTGTCCACTAAGATTTAGTCAAGATAATTCACTAAATCTTCTTCTTCAACTAACATTCAATGGTTGAATAAATGAAACATATCCACATTAGTTAACAAATATATCTTCATATAAGGAAGTAAATCTAGCTAAAAGAATATTCTCCCTCTTGATCTGTAATCTAAAAGGATCATAATTGATATATTTTAGCTTCTTAATTGAATATTTTAGTCTTTCCTTATCCTTGAGTACACCCAAAATTGGTCTCCAACTTGAAACTTGTTTCTCTGCTCTATACTAATCATGTTATGATTTGTATTATTTGGTGAGTCTTTTAATTTATCTTTCCTATACAAGTAGATTTGCAAAATCTTTTCAATGAACTATTCATCCTTTTAGACCTTTGGACTAGTATTTTGTTTCCCTTCCTTTGACTATACCAAAAAATATTAAAAGAGTTAAGAGGTAGATATCCAATGAGCCTCAAAAGGAAATAACTTAAAGGATGAGCACGAACCATAGTTATGTTATAAGTGTGTTCTAAATAATCTAAATTTATATCCTAGATCTTAGGAATTTTTTATTGTAAACTTCAATAGCTACACCAAAGTATTATTTAATACTTTTAGTTGTTCAAAAATTTAATAATGATAAGTGCTTGAATGCTTTGAGTATGTGTCCATATTTTCCCATAGTATACATTCAAACTTTCCCAAAAATGAGCATCCCTATCTTATAAATAATGCCCATTGGAATTCCAAAGTGAATCCCCACATGATTGATGAACAACTCAATTGCATCACTTCCTTTCAAGTTCTTGTTACTTGATATAATCACTCAAAAAATCCTCAACCATAAATGGGTAAGAATTCCCCTTCTTAGAAATTCAAAGGCCACCCAAAAATCCATAGAGATGTTCTCTAGTGATCTAATAGACACTAGTAGTTTCTTGTACAACCACAGTTTTTAATTTCTTGTCTTGCTAGTACTACACAACTTATAGTCCTTAATGAAATTTGAGCTTTCCATGTACATGGAGCGCCAATAGACATAATTTTAAAGGTTTTCAAAAGTATTTTTTATAAAAATATCCTACAAATCTTAAGGCATACACATAAAACATGAGTAATAGTCATCTCTCTTTAAAAATGCACAACTTAGCTACTTTGTAAAGAAGCTTATATCCTAGGTTTGGCTAGAAAAAAATAATTTCAACCTATTTGGCTACTGGTATATCTCACCAAAATAATTTTCATGTTCATAATCTTCAATGTATACATATAATGTAAAAGGTTCCAACAAAGTACATGAGTGTTAACTATATAATGGAGAGGCATTCTTGACAAAATATCAACCACCTTATTAATCATCCCCTCTTTGTATGCAATCACTAAATGAAATCATTGTAAGAATCACATATATTTATAGTAAGAAGAACATTGGATTTTTTGTGCATCTACAAGTAATAAAATTATTGAAGATTATATACATCACTATTTCATTATCCATCATTTAATGAATCCATTGGTTCATTGTATAGACCAAAGAATATAACTCCTTGTCATATCGATTGAAGTTTAGTATGAACCTTTTAAGAACTCTAAATGATAAAAATAGTTTTTCCCCATTTAAAAAATTCATTACACAATCATTTATGTTAGTTTCAATCTCAAAAGGTTGCTATAGATTAGGTAAAACACGAATATGTGCATATCTAATTTTGTACTTGAGTTATTCAAGCACATAATTCTATTTTATACCACATGAAATCATTTTATATCCCTAATGTTGGTACTCAAAATTTTTGGCTCTCAAATCCCTCAAGATAAGCTTTGCTTAAATGTCAAAGGTGTCAAACTTAGGGAAAAATAATTCACCTATGATCATGTAGAGAAACTGTGGATAAATTTACTATAATGGGTAACATCTTCTTTGAATTTAGGATTTTCTATCCCAAGGGCCCCCCTCCCTAAGGTGTTGTTTAGATACAACTATAGGAAATACATATATACGTTGACACAAACCATGGCTAGCACATAATATAATCCTATTTGTCTAATACTAAGTATCCATATGGGCATGATCACAAATATAAGGCACAAAAAAGTGACCACAACCATTTTTGGTCTATGGGAATAATAAAATGAGCATGTTATAACACACTTGAATTACATGGATTAGTAGTGACCATCCTAGTTTTCATTACTAATCCATAACCACATTTATTGTAAGAGGAGTCCTTTTAGGATTAAGGTGTCTCAACCTTTGAGTCCTAAAATTAATTAATTAATTAATTATTAGGAAGTTGGTGCAAACTCTAGGAGGTCCTATTTTTTAAGAGTATGATGTCACATGTTTCCATGTTCGTGGTAAACCTTTTTTGTAACTTCCTATTCTGCCTTGAGAGTATTGATTAATAGTTTTTATATCAGAATTGAAGAGGAATAAAGTAGCTTTTAGCTTTATCTGCTTTAGGAACCCAAGAAATGAATAAGATTAAGTTAGGATATGGATAAGATGGTTTTCTTGGATATGGGCACCCAAGATGAGGATAATTTTGTTTTGGTTTAGGAGGTTGATTTTAAATCTCATTCCTTTTGAGCTTTTGTAGATATGGGATTTGCAAAAGATAGAGGATGTTTTTTTGGGTTCTTATCTTTCTCATCTATATGCTTACTATGCTATCTTATTTTATATGAAAGGTTAATTATTTCTTGATCTATTGTTATGATGCCAAAATTATTCCATATTTTGAATATAGTGTTGACAACTCCTAAAGAGCATAACCTTAGTTAATGTATTGTAATCTGTGTTTATTGAATAATACAATTGATATGGGTATTTTGGAGTGTGGATTTATTCTTGAAAGGTTTTCCCCACACAAAGTCCATGTGTTATGGTTTCTGCTATCACATGAAATTGCACCTTGTCGAGCATGAAGCTCAACATTCCAATGACAATGGAAATGACCTCAAGGTGTGGGACCTTTGTGTGTATGAGGTCAAATCTTTAGAGAAGGGTGACTTCCTTTTTCAATCCCAGTGCAATGTGCTAGTCCAGCCCAACAAATGAAATTCTACCACTAATAGCTCCTGAGGAAAAGGGGAAAAGGAGAACATGGAAGGGAAATGAAGGTGATACACTGAGATGGAAAGGTCACTTATTCTTGGCTAAGATTTTCACAATACATCAAAGAAGGGGACCAAATAACTCACACAACTCTCTATTTGGTTGATTTCAATGGCCAACATAGAGGTTAGGGTTTGATAGGGTGCTAGAAGGAAAGATAATTTATCAACACAACAATTACAAACAATTTAACATAACATACGTGCATGAAAATGGAAACAAACACTCATATATGCAAGGTAATAAACTTACTCAAACACAAAAGAGGAGAGAAACAACAACAATGATCAACTTCATTAATACAAAGGCATATAGCCAATCTTTACAATGACAAAGTATAAAATACAACCTGCAAAAGAAAAATCCCAAAGGAGCCAAAAGAGCAAGAACCCCCAAAAAATATACAAGTGTTTCCTTTATAGTGCAGGCATAATTGCAATATGAATTCAAAATCCTAATTCTAACTCTAACTAGGGTTATAGAAAGGGAACCTAATTAGAGTACAAACAGCAAAATTTTCCCTCAAAATAGAGCAACAACTGGTCCATAAAGGCCCTTGACACCTCAAGAACACTCCTTCCTAATGGCACTCATGAATGTAGGTATGGGCTCCAAAGAAATCCACGATCAGAATTGTAAAAAATATACCCTAACAAATAATTGACCTCTACAACACTTCAAGGAATAAATGGTGTCATTCAACAATCAATTTGGCTTGGGAGAAGTGTAGAAGGTTGATCTGGAGTTGTTCAGAGTTGATCTGGTAGTTGAAATGTAGATATGCCATTACCGTTTGTGCTCACCCACGAAATGAGGCAGTTAGTTGCTCACATTTGAACACTGACAGTCAGTGAAAGATGGAGGGATGAGATCGAACATCAAGCCAAGTTTAACATCATCATTAATATTCACCTTCAAATCAGGGTTGTTCATCACACATCGTGCATTTGACTTGATCCTTTCAACATGAAACAACGATGCTCCAAGAAACAACATAACCCACATCTTCACCCATCACACATCACACAAACCACTCCACCTCCTTGCTTCACAACAACGATGTGAAGCAAGGGCGTGATGCAACCTTAGTCATTGGATGTTCTCTGTTTAATCGTAGCCCTTAATTGCTCATCGTGGAAAGGCACCTGCAAAAAAAACGTAAATATATGATGTGATGATTCCCTTTGATGGTGAGAATATTCATGAGAATATTCTCCCATCGGCCATTGCATATCCTTGTAAATGTTTCAAGGTTAAAATATGTATTAGCAATGCGAAGGGACATATAGGCCATCACACATCACATGAATGAAATGAAAGGCGATAAAATTATAGCGATAAGCAATGAATAGGAGATGAGCTCATCGCTCATCGTGAAAATGGAACCAATGGGGCAAAGGCAAAGCACGATGGGTGATACAAACATCTAAGCGGAGGTTATTTAGCATATTCACTTAAAGTTGTTCATAAAAAGGGGTTAGGCCTAGGTAAAACAAAGAATGGGGACATTAACACTTTTAACTTAGGGATGCAAGACTAACTAGGGTAAGAGGTACTGAACCTCAAGGTGGTTTCTCTAGCATTGTTCAAAACTATTGTTGGTGATCAAGAGTTGGGCCGTCGGAGGTTGGTTTCAGGCCGTCAGCTTATCGCGTGCAAGGAAGAAGGAAAGAATCAAAACCATGAAGAAAAAGGAAGGATCAAGGTAAGAGGGAAGGCTTACCTCTAAAAGTCAAAGGTAGGGGATATGAGTTACCTCTTACCAAAGAAGGTAATAGGTAAAGGGGAAGGTCGAAGGCTGAAACCTAAAAGTTTGACTCTTAGTCAAATTTTGGAAGAAAAGAGTAAGAGTGAGAAGGGATATGGAAGGAGGAGGGCGAAAAGAAAACGACTTCAAAGGTTGTGCCTCAGACCATCAGAGGTCAGAGGTTGGACCGAAGGCTTATGCCTTGCAAAGAAAAAAATGGTAAGAGGGAAGAGGGAAGAATGAAGGTCGAAGGCTGAAAGGAGAAAGAAGGAAGAAGAAAGGGATGGAGAAATGAAGAATGCATGCAAGGTAAGCAAGTAAGAGACAACCAGAAAACCAAAAACTCTTAGACAAAAAAATATAGGAAACTTCAAGGACAAAATATGCAAGATGGCCCATGGGGAATTTATCAGATCAGTTATCAATGATGGATCATCAGAGGGGGGCATGAAATGTCAACATTAATGGTGACTTCTACGAGATGATTTTCTATTAATCATGTAATCCAGAGGCCTCACCAGTTCATTGGGCACTAGAGTCATGAAAGGGAAAACTTAATAGTTGGGACTCCTCAAAGAAAAAAAAAACATGTGTAGTTGCACTTGGAGAAAAGCATGAAATCTAAGAGCATACATTCCCTTAAGGAGAATGCAGGGTGTGCAAATGCACTTCATAGAAAGCAAGATATTTATAATATATACATTACACTAAGAGAAAAAAAAGAATGAAAGCTTTCCTCTGTCAAAGATGAACCTTTTGAAGGAGTTGATCTCCCTCAAACCATAGTTACAGACCTCACTCAGCTGCAACCACTGAAAACTATTGCCAACATACATGTAATTGCACAAAATTCTTGTAAGGTGAAGGATCTCTTCATTGTAAAATTTTGCATTGCAAGGGAACCATATGATGCAAGTGTTAGACTCATCTAACACTGGTGCCTCAGTTGAACATACATTATTAAGGGTGAAATTTTTTGAAGACAATTCAACATCCAAGAACAAACCTTTTGTGGAGGGAAGAGATTTCACCTCACAAAAGGATAGACCAATGTCACCATCGCTAACCTCCTCAATGCATGAACTAAAACAAAAAGAGAATGTTTCTAGCTCACATGGTGATTCAAAATATGCCAAATCTAGTTTTTGATTTGCACAAGGAATCTCTTCCTCGTGTACCTCAAAAGAGAAACTTTGAAACTCTTGCATATTATCAAATTGAGCAACAAAAGCATCACTCTCCAAACAAATGTGTGGCTACTCAATGGTGGATTTTTCAATGTGTTGGTTCCATGTGAAGCACTATAACTCAGTCACATTATCTCTAATGCCAAAGGTCACATCTTCATCTTGAATGAAGACAGGTCATAGTCAACATTGGTACATTCAGGGATAGTAAAAAACCAACAAACATCATAATTACTTGTATTGATGCACACTTCATCAACACATACCTCAGATTTTTGAGACACTTTGGGTGAAGAACTAAATTATTCAAGTTGTATCTTTGCTTTAATTTCCTCTTGGCAATGAGTTGCATCAAAATAAGACTCTTTTCATGTAATGGTTGCCACATCCTCTGTTGTTTCCTCATTCTTATGTTGTTTCCTACAAAGCTCCTCTTTTGTGGGTTATGATTTGGTGTTTAAACCTGAACAAAAGTTTTCTATAACATCCCAAAAGAGGTCCTCCACCTTAGAATTCCAAACCTCATTAGATTGTGGATCTTCATCCACAATAACAAGGGATAAACATGTTTGTTGCTATTGCTCCAAAACCATGGAGTTATCTTCAACCATCAAGCCCAAACCAAGTTGTTTGGAGGCTTGAACTAATGTAGGTATAGCTGATCTATCCTTCTCATCTTTGAAAAAACAAGGAAGGACATCAAATGAGAGGACTGATTCCTCTACTATATCATATTTCTCTAACTTTTTAATGTATTGTTGTTGCAACACTATTTCATCTTGAATTCTTGCAACAAACCAAGACACTCATTATTTTGAGCACGTGAAGGCTCCACAACAACAACCTCTTCACTCCTAGCTCAAAAATGATCCTTCCCTTGTTCTTTTGACCAATTAGGATCCCATACCACAGGTCCACCTTTAAAGAGTGAAATAGGAAAAGAGGGAGAAAAATGGCCAAAGGGGCATTGAAACTCTTGTTAAAGATTTGGAAGGGGCTACTCAATAGGAGTAAAAGGTTGAGCCTCCTCAAGGATGGGTTCTTGTGAGGAATAGAGGCTCACAAAACTTAGGACCTCCAACATAGAAGATCCACTTGATGGCACAAGAGGTTGAATGGGAGTTTCAAGGGGCTGATTAGGATTCTTGAAACTAATTTTTTTTTCTTGCAAACCTATTGCTTAATAGGCTATTTTGGAACAAAAGGAGGGCTAATGGGGATTTCAAGAGGCTTGCTAGAATTCTTGAAACTTACAAATTTTTGTTTTCTTACCTCCTCCTTAGTAGGCTATTCTGGAAATGGTGGAGGTGCTTGTTTGAAACTAGGCACACAAGGGGTTGCCTGAGTCTTGGGAATTTGTGCTAGAGTAAGGGCAAGTCTAATTTTTTCTTTCCTAGCAATAATAGCATTTGTTGTATACTCTTCTTGTTTCTTTGTTTATTCCTCCAACTACTTCTCATACCTCCATTGAGCATCTAAATTTTGTTGTTGATGGTGATTTTGGTGAACAAACTCATCATGGCGTGGGAAATAACCTTCTTGTTGCCCTTGATAGGCTTGATTAGCTCACTCCTCCTACTATAGGTCAAATTCTTTTTGCTTCTTAAGCTGATTTTTTTTTTTAAAGAGATCCTTCACCATGGACATGAGTTCACTCTCATTTTTGGGCTAAAATGAAGAATAAGGAGTATCCTGGGGTTGCTAATAGGAATTTGTAGGCATCTAAGATGTTTGAGCAAGGTGGGGTGGGTGGTTAGCATTTTGAAAAGACTAAAAACCCACAACAATAGGGTTCTTTGGAATGAAATGGGAAATATAACCAGCTTGATATGGTTGATTGAGAAGAACAATAATGGAATTATCATGGAATGGTGGAGTATACACATGGTTTTCATTATGAAATGACATTTTTATGCATGGAAAACACTTTGAAATTTAAAAGGAAAGCAAAGGACTTCCCAACCAAAGATTTTGGTTACATACCAAAGAGTCACCCAAAGATGTTGTAGAGTCACTAGATGCTTGAAGAATGCCTCCAAAGGCTGACATGTTGAAGAAGGAACCACTTCTTCAATGGAACTGGGCTGCTTGAACTAGTTGATTTTGAATGGAGTCGCCATGGTATTTGATGATGTGCCTCAAAAGGAAAGATGTATTGAAGAAAACACTAGATTCTTCAAAGAAAAGAATTAGTCCCATTGGGTGTGCCAAAAATCATTATCACATGAAATTTCACCCAACTGAGCATGAAGCTCAACATTCCCATGAAAAAATAGAAACAACCTCAAGGTGTGGGACCTTTGCAAGTATAAGGTCAAATCTCTGAAGAAGGTTAGCTTCCTTTTTCAATCCTAGTGCAATGTGTTGGTCCAACCCAACACCTGAAATCCTACCACTAACAACTCGTGAGGAAAGGGAAGAAGGAGAACTGAAAGGGAAATGGAGGTGATACAATGAGATGGAAAGGTCACTTCTTCTTGGGTAAGATTTGCACAATATATGAAAGAAGGCAACCAAAGAACTCACACAACTCTCTATTTGGTTGATTTTAGAGGCAAACATAGAGGTTAGGGTTTGATAGGGCACTAGAAGAAAAGAGAATTTCTCAACACAACAAATACAAACAATTTAACAGAACATGCATGCATGAAAATGCAAATAACACTTAGATATGCAAGGTAATAAACTTACTCAAACACAAAAGAGGAGAGAACCAACAACAATGATCAGATTCATTAATACAAAAGCATATAGCCAATCTTTACAATGGGAGAGTGTAAAATACAACCTGCAAAAGAAAAACCAATGAGGAGCAATAAGAAGAAGAAACCCCAAAAAATATACAAGGGTTGCCTTTATAGTGCAAAAATAACTACAATTTGGATTCAAAATCCTAATCCTAACTCTAACTAGGGTTACAGAAAGGGAACACGATCAAAGTACAAACAAAAAAATCTACCCCCAAAATAGAGCAAAAACTAGGCCATAAATGGCCCCTGAAACCTCGAGCACACTCCATCCTGATGGCACTCATGAATGTAGGTATGGGCTCCCGAGAAATCCACAATCAAAATCAAAAAAAGCATACCCTGACAAAGACTTGACCTCTGCAACACTTCAAGGAATAAATGGAACCGTTCAACAATCAATTTGGCTTGAGAGAAGCACAAAAGGTTAATCTAGAGTCATTCACAGTTGATCTAGTAGTTGAGATGCAGATATGCCATTATTGTCTATGCTAACCCACAAAATGAGGCAACTAGTCATTCACATTTGACCACTATCTATTAGATGAAAGATGGAGGGAAGAGACCAAACATCGGGCCAAGTTTAACATCATCGTTGATCTCCACCTTCAAATTAGGGTCGTTCATCATGCATCATGCATTCGACTTGAGCTTTTCAACATGAAAGATTGATGCTCCAATGAACAACATAATCCACATCTTCACTCATTATGCATTGCATAAACCACTCCACTGCCTTGCTTCACAACAATGATGTGAAGCAAGGTCATGATGAAACCTTAGTCATTGGATATTCTCTATTTAATATTAGCCTTTCAAAGCTCATCGCAGAAAGGTGCCCACCGAAAAAATGTAAAGATGCGATGTGATGATTCCCTTCAATGGCAAAAATATTCATAGGAATATTCTCCCATCGGCCATCACATATCGTTGGAAATGTTTCAAGGTTCAAATATGTATCAATGATGCAAAGATTCCACATGATGTGAAGGGAAATATATGCCATCACACATCATAGGAATGAAATGAAAGGCGATAAAATTATAGCCATAAGCAATGAATAGGAGATGAGCTCATCACTCATCATGAAAATGGAACCAATGGGGCAAAGGAAAAGCACGATGGGCGATACAAAAATATAAGCAGTGGTTATTTAGCATATGACTTAAATTTGTTCATAAAAGGGGCCCATGCCTAGGTAAAATGAAGAATGGGGACATTAACACTTAATAGTGCAGGAGCACCTTGTGCATTGTATTCCTCTAATAGGCAATATTTCAAAATTTGAATTTTCATTATGAAATGCTTGTAAAATGGTCATGTGTGGACCCATTCAATTTTTTTTGAGTCATGATTAGGTCTCTAGGAGGTCAATTAATTCAATTTGCAAAAAAATGTCATTTTGTTGCACAAATGCAAAAGTTGCAAAATTGTAAAATTGTAGGAAGATGAAGTCATCTTTGTAAAAAGAGTTGGTTGGTCAGTTGAAGATGAAGGGGTAGTTAATATAACTTATTTAAACATCTTATAAAGCAGTGTAAAGGCACACCAAGCATTGAAACCTTTGTATCTTGAAAAAAAATTAATAATAAAAGTACCTTGTACTATTGTAGCAGTGTTCTCTTCTTGATTTTCAGGCCTTGTACAGTTTGTAAAACATACTTAGGTTGTGTTCTCAATTTGAATTATTAAGAACATTGTGTTAACATCCTTTTGGTGAAAGGTTTGAAGAGTTTTCATCAAGTTTAGGAGATTTAAGAGCCTTTTTACATTAAACAGTTTGAAAACCCTCAAAATAAGGGTTTTGAGAGTCTAATTTGAATTCAACAACTATTCCACCGATTGAGGCATTGTAGGTCAGTGGAATAGGTTAATGTAGGGTGGTATTTTTGTTGTGTGTGTTGGAAGATGCAAGGGAAGCCAAGATATAAAGATTTTTTTGTTGTCCCACTTGCTTTACATTGATTTTTGGTTCAAAATGATGGCTCAATGATGGAGTTGATTAAAAATGCAAGATTACAGGCTTGGAGGTGATTTATTTACCATGTGTAGAAATTATACAATGTGTTTGAAGTAGTGGTTAAGTGGAATGAGGTTTGGAAGGTAGGTTTTCAATAAACCCCTATTTTACTTAGTTCAAATTGGCCTAGAATGAGGGTTTTACATTTTGGTGCATAAATGAGTCTTCTAGTCTCTAAAAGTTGTTTGACCTTATTAGAGACTGTCCAGGGTCATCTAATGTTTTGGAGTAAGCTAGTTGTGACTTGATTAGTTAATTAGGCCTAATTGAGCCTAAGAGTTGCAATACAGTCATGTTTAAGGTGGATCTTTACAAAACAATCCCATCTAAGTTTGAAATATGTTTTAGAAGGCCCAAACATGTCCTAGAATTTGTGTGTGGTTTTTTGAGTTTCCATCCCTTTTAAAAGATATTCCTAGTTTTAGGTTTGTGGACTACTATAAGAGATTTGGTCTTTGTGTACAAGCAATTCATAATTTGATCAAACAGTGTTGGAAGTGAGTTTTTTTTTCTTTGTTTCTGTCAAATTAATGATGACTAAAGTGTTTTAGGTTCTGAAGTGAGGTTGGAAACCTGATTTGGTCATTGGTGTTTTGGTAGTTCGGTAGAATCAAGTTGCAAAGTAGTGAATTTTGGTGAAAGTTTGATTGACCTTTTCAAGTTTGTGTTTTGGGTCTTTAGAACCATTGAAGTTTGTGGATGCTTTACATCAATTGGTATTAGATCTGGTTGATCTGGTGGTTTGTTGAGTTGTTGGGTGCAAGTGCTTGATCCATCTTAAAGCTACAAGAGAGGAAGAGTTGTGTCAAGGTGAGTTGGTTACAAACAAGGAAGAGGTTTGTGTTCACTATCCTCCAATAGGGATTAAGCTGGGGAGAAGGTTTAGAGAGAGTGACACCACTGAGGGAAAGAGTGGTAGGTGCATCTTCCAGGATCTTGTGTTGGGTAAGATGGATGGTATGTTGAGGTTCTGTGGTGAATACTTAGTGAGGTAGATGGATATCTGTCTGAGAAGCACTTGAAGATTTTTCATCCATTACCAAGAGGTGAAAGTCAGTTTAAAGAGTGATGCAATGTTGAAGAAAAGAGTTGATAAGTTGGTGACAAAGAAGGTCAAGGATGAATTGATTGGAATCAGGAAAGATTACTTAGAAAAGTAATGTGAAAGGACAGTCCCATGTCCTTTGATTGAAAAGGGGTTAGAGGAAAGTTGAATGTTGTTAGAACTATGGTTTGGAGATTTGAGAATACAGAAAGGCAAGGAAAAAGATAAACACAAGTGAAGGCAGAAATGAACGTAGAAGAAGGAATGAATCAGGTGATAGACAAAGGAAAGAGAATGATTTCAAGAGGAAGCAGTCCAAGATAGAGTTGATAAATATATGCAGATATGAAGAAACAAGGATGATGCAATTCAATCCTCAAATGGACTTGAGGATTTTTCCAGGCCAGTTGTTTGGTGTAGGAGCACCTTGTGTATTGTATGCCTCTAAGAGACAATATTGCAAAATTTGAATTTTCATTATGAAATTCTTGTAAAATGGTCATGTGTGGACCCATTCAAATGTTTTTGAGTCACCATTAGGTCTCTAGGAGGTCAATAAAGTCAATTTGCAAAAAAATGTCATTTTGTTGCACAAATGCAAAAGTTACAAAATTGTAAAATTGTAGGAAGATGAAGAGTCATCTTTGTAAAAAGAGTTGGTGGGTCGGTTGAAGATGAAGGGGAAGTTAATCAAACTAATGTAAACATCTTTATAAAGCATTGTAAAGGTGATCTAAGCAATGAAACCTTTGTATCTTGAAACAAATTTAATAATAAAAGTACCACATACTGTTGTAGCAGTGTTTTCTTCTTGATTTTTAGGCCTTGTACGGTTTGTAAAAAATAATTAGGTTATTTTCTCAATTTGAATTCTTAATAACATTTTTTTATCATCCTTTTAGTGAAGTTCTGAAGATTTTTCATCATGTTTAGGAGATTTAAGAGCCTTTTTACAGTAAATGGTTTGAAAACCCTCAAAACAAGGGTTTTGAGAGTCTAATTTGAATTCAACAACTATTCCACTAATTTAGGAATTGTAGGTCAATGGAATAGGTTAATGTAGAGTGGTATTTGTGTTTTGTGTGTTGGAAGATGTAGAATCCAAGATATAGAGATTTTGTTGCAGTCTCACTTGCTTTACATTGATTTTTGGTTCAAACTGATGGCTCAATGATGGAGTTGATTAAAAATGTGGGATTAAAGCCTCAGAGGTGATTTATTTACCATGTGTAGAAATTATACAAGGTGTTTGAAGTAGTGGTTAAGTGGAATGAGGTTTGGAAGGCAGGTTTTCAATAAACCCCTATTTTACTTAGTTCAAATTGGCCTAGAATGAGGGTTTTACATTTTGGTGCATAAATGAGTCTTCTAGTCTCCAAAAGTTGTTGAATTTAAAGTTTTATGACTTGATTAGAGAATTTCCATGGTTATCTCATGTTTTGGAGTAATCTAGTGGTGACTTTCTTTGTTAATTAGGCCTAATTTAGCCTAAAAGTTGCAGTATAGTCATGTTTAAGGTGGATCTTTACAAAACAATCCCATCTAAGTTTGAAATATATTTTAGAAGGCCCAAACGGGTCCTAGAATTTGTGTGTGGTTTTTGGATTTTCCATCTCTTTTAAAACATATGCCTACTTTTAGGTCTATGGACTACTACAAGAGATTTGGTCTTTGTGTACAAGCAACTAAGAATCTGATCAAACAATGTTGGAAGTGAGTTGTTTTTCTTTGTTCATGTCAAATTAATGATGACTAAAGTGTTTTAGGGTCTGAAGTGAGGTTGGAAACCTGATTTGGTGTTTGGTGTTTTGGTAGTTCAGTGGAATCAAGTTGCAAAGTAGTGAATTTTGGTGAAAGTTTGATTGACCTTTTCAAGTTTGTGTTTTGGGTCTTTAGAACCCTTGAAGTTTGTGGATGCTTTACATCACTTAACTGAGCGACACAAGACTAATTAGGGTAAGAGGTACTGAACCTCAAGGTGGTTTTTCTAGCATCATTTGAAATTGTTGTCAACAATTGGATGTCGAGTCATCGGAGGTCGAGCGTCGAGTCATCTCCTTACTATGTGCAATGAATAAGGAAAGAAGTGAAACCATAAAGAGAAAGGAAGGATCGAGTTATGAGGGAAGGATTACCTTTGAAATTCGGAGGTAGGAGAGATGAGTTACCTCTTACCAAAGAAGGTTACAGGTAAAGGGGAAGGCCAAAGGCTAAAACCCAAAAAGTTGACTCTTAGTCAAATTTTGGAAGGAAAGAGTAAGAGTGAGAAGGGAGATGGAAGGAGGGTGAAAAGAAAGTGACTTTGGAGGTCGGGCCTTGAATTGCCAGAGGTTGGAGGTTGGACCGAAGGATTACACCTTGCAAAGCAACAAATAGTAAGAGGGAAGAGGGAAGAACGAAGGTCGAAGGTCGAAAGGAGAAAGAAGGAAGAGGAAAGGGATGGAGAAATGAAGAAGGCATGCAAGGTAAGCAAGTAAGAGATAGTAAAAAAAATGAAACTCTTTTACTTAGCAAAATTTAGGTAACTTCAAGGAGAAAACATGCAAGATGGCCCATGGGGAATTTCTCAAATCGGTTATCAATGATGGGTCATCAAAGGGGGCATGAAATATCAACAGTTTCATTGTTTAATTTCTTAATTAAATTTGTAAGTTCATTTTTTTCTATTGTTACAATAGTTAAAGGGTTTGAGGAATTTTTGCAACCATCTCTCATGTTAGATTTGAATCCCTCTCCTATGTTAGATTTGCACAAGGAGTTGCTTTTGCATACCCGTCCTATTTTTAGTTGGTATCAGAGCCTATCCAGCCTTGATTCTATTGGTGGGTTGAAGGTTTTTTTTTTTGCTAATATTTATTTAGTGGGAGTTTTGTACAGAAAGATTTAGTAACCTCATTGCAAAAAAAATATGGCAAGCACATCGAGTAGAATTGAAATGGAGAAGTTTAACGACGGTACAATTTTGAGTTGTAGAAACTCAAGATGAAAGATATGCTCATGGATAGAGATCTATGGACTGAAATATCCAATACAAAACCAACAAGCACATATCAAGAAGATTGGTATTGATGGATAAAAAATTCAAGGGTTTTATAATACTCTATTTGGTTGATTCAGTGTTCCTAAATTTCTATGAAGAGAAGAGTATAAAATATCTTTGAAAGAAACTTCAAAATGCTTATCAAGCTAAATATCTAGTAAAAAATTTATATTGTGAAAGAAAATTTATTCTTTGAATATGAAAGATGGAAGATTTGTTGTTGAACACATGAATGCATTTAATATTCTTGTTGCACTATTGGGATCAATTGGTGATAAGATTGAAGATGAGGATCATTACATGTGTGGAGCCTTCCCTAATGTCTAATTAGCTGGTGTATATTATCATTCACATGAATTAATAAACCTAAAGATCCCTCATATTAAGTAGTTCATTATTCAAAAAGGGGGCTTCATTCAATTTTTAACCAAGGAGTTGTAGACTTAGATGATACTAGCACTATATGTGCATTCAGGAATCCTAACTTTAATCAATTGAGTATAGGTGAATAACAAGAATAATTTGAAATAACTTATATAAAAGAAATAGAGTAAGAAAATTTTTTACTACTAGTTGCTACAGGTACCTATTACTCTACAAATTGTAATTGATTAATTCCTATGTTGCAAAATGTACTTAACTTGATCATTGAACAAAATTTTAAATAAATTCTTAAATTAGAATTTTTTCGGTAGCAATGAATTACAATGTAAACTAAAAATTGAAATTCATAACTTACAATGCATAATTTAACTAATGAACTACTATGTAGAATCTGTAGTACCTCAAGTGGCCCTTGCTTAAGTTGCTACATTCCACGGTATCTCTTCAATTAACTCAACAAATCATATGACAGGGGAAAATTGTATTTATTGTAATATAAAACATTAAAAAAATGTAGCAAATTGATATTCAATCTAATCTTATGCAAATATCTAGCATGTAACCTAGCATCCCTGGTCTCCCAATAGAATACCTTCCTAAATAGGTTTTGTTAGAGTCTGATTATTATATGACTATAAATAAAATAACAAACACATGCCAAATATTTGAGGAAGATAGGAAGAGGAGTGAGTCTTAAAGCTTAACAGAAAACAACCAATAGCTAGAAGTGAGAGCATAGAAATAAAAGAAGGATTCTACATCTTTAAAGAAGGCTATTATAACACAGGAATGTGCTAGAAAAGAAAACCTTTATCATAACTACCATCCCTTGTTAGAACATGCTTCTTCCTTCTTTAGGTTTATTGATAGGATGGAGTGCCACATGGATACATGTGTCCACATCCTCCAACCAACGTCTTCATCTCATTCTAAAAACATGTTGATGATGTAGTTGATTGACTTCTCAACTATATTGAACCATCACCCCTTTGTTGTGGGATATAAATACTTATACTATGGGTTGAAAACTCTTTTGTTGTAGGGGTTAGTCTTATTATTTAAGGCACATTTCATAGTTAATAATTATAATTAATCAAGAAATTCTACTAAACTTATAGACATCCAAAATTCACGCATACATTCATTATACAAAATATATAAACTTTAAATATTTTGATATACTTTAAGGTATATAACAAGGTTTTGGTAATATATTTAAATCTTAGCAAAAATAAGATAAAAACATGAGAGCTAGTTAATTCTAAGGCTTATCATCATGCTTCTATTATGTTCTTTTCTAGACTCATGGGATCACCTACTGATGACTATTGGAAGTACTACTACCAAGTTCAAGATGGATGTGGTGGTTGCATCATTGTTATCTAAAGAAATTTTTTTGATATGGCCAAGGAAGCCCTTATCATACATGGAAAATCAAAAGAGAAAGGAAAGAAAAAGGACAAGAATTCTAAGTCTAAGTCTTCTAGAATTTCAAGGTGAAATACTAGAACTACGAAGAACTATTCAAGTCTGTAAGGAGTGTAAGGAGGAGAAGAAAAATAAAGGTAAAAATAATTTCTCTAATTTTGACTAAAACATCCTCTCAATATAATGCAAATGCTTTTGTTGTAGCATTGGCAATACATGCATCCAAAGGTGTGTGGTTGATAGACTTAGGTGCTTCTTTCTACATGACCTCTCACAGGGGTTGGTTTTCAAAGTATGAAGAATATGATGGTGAGTAAGTGTATTTGGGTGATGATTCTTATGTGAATATTGTTTCTCATGGAAGAGTCAAGATTATATTCTTTGAAGGTAGAGTGAAGGGAATTGATGGTATATTCCATATCCTAGGTTTGGCACAAAACCTACTCTTAGTGATTAAATTTAATGATTCGATTGTGCATGTTATTTTCTCAAATGGAGGATGCAAGATGAATAAAGGATCTATGGTGATGAATACAGGTGTTTGGATTGTCACTTTGTACAAGTTGGATACATACATAGTTCAATGCAATAGTTCTTCTGGCAAGATGAAGAAGATATCATTGGATTCTCCATCCCCATCATTAGATAGAGTAAATAATAAGTCTATATAAACTACATTTGATGGTCATGCATTCTGGGTACCTAAGGGTGCTCATTCTTTGCAAATGAATCTTCTTGTGGAGAAAACAATGTTATGACACCAAAGACTCAATCACATTGGTGAAAATGGTCTTAGAGCCCTAAAAAATAAAATCCATGTTGAAGGCCTTGATGATTGTAATATTGAGTTTGACTTTTGAAAAATTATGTATATTGAAAACAACATCATGTTTAGTTTTATTCTAATTCTCATAAGTTTCCTAAGTTTTTGGATTATGTTCATGCAAATGTGTTTAGTCTAGTGAATTTGCATTCATTATCTAGATCATTGTATTTTGTCTCATTCATAGATGACTACAATAGAGGGACATTTTTTATTTTCTCAAAAGTAAAGATGAATTATTTAGTCAGTTTAAGGATTTTAATGCTCTTGTTGAAAATTAGACTAGTAGAAAGATTAAGCGTTTGAGGACTAATAATGGTGGTGAGCTTTATTTGGTAGAATTCAATAGGTTTTGTAAGGACCATAGGATTGAGAGAAACAAGATAAATCCAAACACCCCACAACTAAATGGAGTTGTGGAGAGGATGAACACGATGTTGGTGGAAAGGGTTAGAAGTATGTGAGTGGTGTTGGCCTTGAACATAATTTTTGGGCTGAAGTTGTAGCCATTTCATGTTACTTAATCAATAGATAGATCCTACTTCAATGCTTGTTGAAAAGACACCCATGGAGGGATGGTCTAGTAAAAATAATTTGATGAGACATCTTAGAGTATTTGGTTGTGAAGTTTACACTCATTTTCCAATTGAGAAGAGGTCTAAGTTGGAGAACAAGGCAATGAAGTGTATCTTTATTGACTATGGTGTTGATGTTAAGGGGTACAAGATTTGGTATTTAGTGACCCAAAAGGTTCTCTACAACATGAGTGATTTTTTGAGAGATGAAATATTCCACTATTGAACTACAACTAAAGAAAGAGGAGAAATAGAATAAGGAGGTAGTTTAGGTACCACCTAACCTATTGAGAGGTGAACTACACACTCCTATTGGACCTAATGATGAGGAGATATCTAGAAATTTTGAGCATTCTAAAAAAGAAGAAAATCTACCTAAATAATTGAGGTCTACATGTGTTAGGTAGCAACTAGAAAGGTTTGGTTATTCATGGTTGGATTCTAGTTGCATTTTTTCTTTGATTGCTAACATTGATGAGCCTAGGACTATTAGAGAGGCTATGAGTATGAATGATGTAGATTCTTGGATGAAAGACATGGTTTTATTGAATACAAATGATACATGGGATTTTTTTCCCTTATGTGAAGTAAAAAATCTGTTGGATGTAAGTGGGTATTCAAGAGAAAAACAAGTCTAGATGGTAGTATTGGCAAGCATAAAGAATGATTGATCTCTGAGGGAATATTCTCAAGTGGAGGAAATTGACATCTATTTGGTTCTTGTTATCATTTGTAGTAGTGTATGATATAGAAGTCAAATAAATGGATGTGAATACATTGTACCTTCACAATGATCTAGAGAAAGAAATATATATGTCACAAGCATAGTATTTTGTGGTTAAAGGTGAAGAAAATATGGTATGCAAGTTAAAAAAGTATTTGTATGGTTTGAACCAATCTCCTAGAATGTGGTACCATAAATTTGACACCTATGTGTTGTATTTGATATTTTTGAGATCTAAATATGACCATTGTGTATATATCAAATCTAAGAATGGTCATATTCTCATAATTGCATTCTACATAGATGATATGTTATTTTTGGGAATCGTAAAAGTATAATTTCATATTTGAAGTCTTAGTTGTCAACATAGTTTAAAATGATGGATCTAGGTGCAACAAGGTATATTTTAAGGATGGAGATAAGAAGAGATAAATCTATAAGAAAGCTTTGGTTGAGACAAATAAAGCATGTGAACTTAGTGTTAGAGAGATTCATCATGGTACAACTTGTAGAAAATTAGTTGTTCTTGTGTTGTAGGGGACAAATATTTATGTGGAGGATTGTCCAAAATACCCTATCGATATGGAGGACATGACCATAGTACCATATGTGAGTGCAATTGGAAATATTATGTATGCTATGGTTTACACGAGGCTATACATTTCCTAAGTAGTGAGAGTCCTCAGTTGGTATATGGCTAATCATGGATAGGTACATTGAGGTGATATCAAGAGAGTGGTTAGGTATTTGTAGGGTACTTCCAAGTATTCCTTATGTTTTCATTGTTATCCTATTGGACCTTGACATTCATTCAATATTTATGGATATATCTATTCACATTGGTTAGGTGACATTGATAATAGAAGATCCACTAGTGGATATATTTTCACAATGTTTGGTGGTAATATAAGCTCGATGAGTAAGTATTACGATGTAGATGTTATTTCCATTATAGAAGTAGAGTACATGGCCACTATTCATGCTTGTAAGGAATCCATTTGGATTAAACGATAGTGTTCTACTATTAGTTTTGATGTAAGAAAAATTACTATTTGTTGTGATAGTTAGAGATTCATTTTGCTGAATTAACTAGCAAATGGCTCGAGTCTGCGTTTTCACGAGCCGAGCTAGGGCAACCGAGCCCTAGCTCGTTTTGGCTTTTTTCTGGCTCTGCGTTGTCTGGGGGGGGAATTTTTCTTTTGTTTCTGGGGGTTTGGTAGCTTCTTCGACTGTGGTGTGTCTTGGGGCGCGTGGTGTGCTTTTGGCCCGTTCCTGCTTTCTACAGGATTTCCTTTTAGCCTAGTGTGGGGAGATCTCCTTGGTGGTGGGTCTGTTGCACTCTAAGTGCGTCGTGGTAGTGCACGGAGGGGGTGTGTGCATTTTTTGGTAAGCAGGTTGGGTTTCTTTCCGCAGTGATCGAATCTTCTTTCTCCTGCATGGGTGGGGAGGTTTTGTGGTGCGGGTGTTGGTACGGTGCTTAGAGGAAGGGAGTGGGGAGGATTCCCCCACCCACTTTTGTTCGGGATAGTGTCTATTGTCTTTGGCGTGATGGCCTTCTCGAAGGGTGAGACGTCTGTGGGGGGCCCTAGCTTGGATTTTCGGGCAGTAATAGGCTCAAAATTTTCAAGTCAAGGGATGAATACCTTTGATAACAATTTGTTTGCTCCGAACATTGGGATTGCTGATTCGGGGTTGTCTATTGGCACACAGATCACGAAGATTAACGACTGTCTTGAACGGTGCAAAGAAAGGCCAAGACTGGTTGTGCCGTCTGAAATGATTGCTGAAGATATTGAATATTATTCAAATCACTCCTTATATTGTAAGTTTTTGGGGATGAGGGTTTCCTTGCATTTTTTGGAGCTTTGGGCCCGGAAGACATGGGAGTTGGAGGGGAAAATGGAGTTAATGTTGCTGGCAAACAATTATTTCATGGTTGCTTTTAATTGCATTGCTGATCGCAATAGGGTATTTGAGGGAGGCCCTTATTTTCATAATAAGGTAAGGTTGTTTATCAAGTCGTGGCATGTAGGATTTAACCCCACTAAGGAGCTCCCAAATTGGGTCCCGGTGTGGGTTCATTTACCTAGGTTCCCAGTGGAATACTGTCGAGAGGATGTGTTGCACTTGTTGGCCTCGGTGCTTGGAAAACCAATTGGGACTTCATCACAGACTTTGGGTAAAAAGGTAATGACTTTTGCACACATTTGTGTTGAGATTGATCTAAGTAGGCCTTTGCCCGATGCAATAGATATGTGTGTGGGCTCTTATTCTTGGGTGCAACATTTGGACTACGAAACTCTTCCTTTTCGTTGTCGGTTTTGTCATGAATATGGCCATTTGCAATGAAGATGTCCAAGGTATAAGCCTGTGGAGTCCCAGCCTTCACAACCTGCTAGCAATCTTCCTGAAATAGATAAGGGGAAGAGCATTTCTCCTGATGAGGTAGGTGCTTCTGATGGTTATGCTTCGGTCAAGGCTCGAAATCAGAACAGGGGTCAAAAGAGGCCTTTTAAAGAAAGGCAAGATGAAGGTACCTTTAACACATTTGAGGTTTTGGATGAGCTTAGCCAATAGGAGGTGAACTCGGGCTTGATCAACCTGGATCAGGGGCTTGAGGACTTAGCTCAGGAGGATCTTGTTCTTGATTCTTCTATGGATCCACAAAAGGATGTTTGTCTGCACATGGAAGCTGATCAACAGATGGTGGTTTCTGAGGTGCATGCTCCCTTGGCCATTGTTACAACAGTTGGTGAGGATTCTCCTCTTCCTGGGCAGAACACTGGTTCGGACCCGGCTAAGAAGACCAAGCCTCCTCCCAAATTGGGCATCATGCAAAAGGATATTAAGAAGGACGGGGCAGAGAAATTTGCTAAGCCTGGTAGAAAAAAGGATGTGGAAAAGATTAAACTGGCAAGTGAGAATTTGGTGGAGTCAGGGTCAGTAAAGACTCTAGATTCTCTTTTTTCAAGCCCCTTGAAATGATTGTGTTGTCATGGAATATACGGGGCTTGAACAGCAGCCCTAGACAAAAAGCGGTTCATGATTTAGTTAGAAGTCAAGGTCCCAATGTCTTCTTTTTGTAGGAGACTAAGTTATCTATTGAGAATATGCAAGGCTTGGCACCTAGGTTGTGGAGGACTGGGGAGTGCCAGTGCATTGGAGCTCAGGGAGCTTCTGGGGGTCTAGCTTTTTTATGGAATCCACGGAGAATCCGACCTCTCTGGTGGATTTCTTCTAAATCCTCTATGTCTATGATTGCTACTAGTTTTGAGATAGGGGAAGTCATTCTCTTTTCTAATATTTATGCTCCTACGGATTTTTGGGGTAAACAAGGTCTATGGTCCCATATTAGGCTTATCCATAGCATGACGCCTTTTCATCCATGGATTTTGGCTGGAGATATCAATGTTATTTGTGAGTTGGCTGAGAAGCGAGGGGGTACTGGAAGGTTGGAGCCCTTTGCGCTGCTGCTTCGTGACAATATCAATACCTTGAATCTTGTTGATATCAAACCCAACAATGGTCAGTTCACCTGGAACAATCGTCGGGTTGGTGATTTCTGCATTGCAGAAAGATTAGATCATTTTCTGGTTTCTTGTTACTGGGTTGGAGGGATGTGGTCATCTTGCTCTGAGATCTTGGATTGGAGAGGATCTGACCACTGGCCTATTAAGCTTGCTACTAAGTCAACTTGTGTGCCTCGTATGCCCTCTTTTAGGTTCCAACTCATGTGGCTGCGAGACCCTTCTTTGAAGGCCTTTGTGACTGACTGGTGGAAGAAAGGTAGACCAACTTATGGTACAACAATGTATTCATTTGCTAAGTTACTCCAATATGTTAAATATGAGTTCAAATGATGGAATCGTTAGTACTTTGGGAATGTCTTCCATGCAAAGGTGATGGCTCAGGAAGATTTGGATGGTATCATGAGGAGGTTAAGGGAGGATGGGGTGATAGATGAGTTGCTTCAGGACGAGGCTCAGGCTGTGAAAACTCTTGAAGAATGGGAGTTGCGAGAGGAAATGTATTGGAAACAGAAGGCTCGCATTGAGTGGCTTCAGGAAGGGGATAAAAATACAGCTTTCTTTTCAATTCTATAAAAGCCAGGCAACATGGTAATTCTATCTCTGGACTGGTGAATGATAGGGGAGACCATCTTTCCTCCTTCCCAAAAATCTCAAGGGAGGCGATGCAATTTTTTGAATCTCTTTTTAGGGAGGACTCGCAAGGGGGGTCTCCTGAGGAAGCGCAGATTCTTTCTTGTATCCCCTCTCTCATGTCTGGAGATTTGAATCAACAACTCATGAGTGATATCTCGCTTGAAGAGCTTGAAGGGATTGTTTTCAATATGAAGAAAGGGAAGGCGCCTGGTCTAGATGGCTTCCCGATTGAGTTTTTTCAAGAATTCTGGGATATCATCAAACTTGACCTCCTGGCAGTGGTTCAAGAATCTCAACAAAATAAGCAGATGCTAAGGGCTCTAAATGCTACCTTTCTGGCTCTTATTCCCAAGAGTGAGGGGGCAGATAAGTTAAGCATATTTTGGCCCATTTCTTTATACAATGTAATTTATAAAATTATTTCTAAACTTATTGCTGACAGGTTGAAAAAGGGGCTTGAGGAGCTGATCTATGAGGAACAAAGTGGTTTTGTTGCTGGTAGGCAAATTCTGGATGGGATTTTTATTGCAACTGAGGTCATCCACTCTATGGCCAGCTCTAAAGAAAAAGCAATGTTTATCAAACTGGACATGGCTAAGGCTTATGACAGAGTCAGGTGGTCCTTCCTTTGGTGGGTTCTTGGTGCTTTTGGTTTTGCTGAAGAATGGATTCAATGGGTTTTGAGTTGTGTTACTGTAGTCTCTTTCTCGGTGCTTATCAATGGGAGTCACTCTGAGTTATTTGGTGCTTCTAGGGGGCTTCATCAGGGAGACCCTCTTTCCCCTTAATTGTTTATTCTTTTGGCTAAAGGTTTGGGGAGATGGATTAAGCAGAGTGTGGAGTCTGGTCTCATTCAGGGTTGGAGGTGGGGTGGCACCTTACCTCCACAAACTCACTTGCAATTTGTGGATGAGACTGCTTTGATGGGGATGGCTACAATGCGAGAGGCTTCTAATTTACGAAGAGTGTTGGATGTTTACCTAGTTGCCTCCGGTCAATAGATTAATGAGGGCAAGTCTTCCATTTTCTTCTTCAACACTCTGGGCCCCATTCAGCAGAGGATTGCCCAAACTTTGAGATTTCAGATCGGGAGTCTCCCATTAACTTACCTTGGCATTCCTATCTCAGTGTGTAGACTGCCTAGGGAGTCTTGGTAGATTATCTTGGATAAATTTTGAGAGAAAATTAATCACTGGACTCATTGGTGGTTATCCTTTGCTGGTCATGTCCAGTTGATTAAGTCAGTGGTGCAGGCTCTGCCCATTTATAGATGCATGCTCTAGGCTGCCCCTATGGGCTTTCTTAAGGACCTTGATTCTGTGGCGAGATAATTTTTATGGGCTCGTTGCTTGGAGTCCTCCAAATGGAGTCTAGTTAGATGGGAGGTTGTTTGTAGTCTGAAACAATATGGTGGACTAGGTTTGAGGCAGTCAGCATTGACTAGGGAGGCACTGGCTGCAAAACTGTATTGGCGGTGGTGTAACGAGTAGGATAAGAGTTGGGCTAGGGTTCTTTCTCAGAAGTATCTCCCAGGGATCCCTCAACCCGATATTTCTAGGTACCCCCTAGTGGGGAAGGGCTCTGTAATATGGGGCACCCTCAAAAAAGGGGTTGTGCTTATTAAGGAAGGATTATTTTAGATCTGCAAGAAGGGGACTGAGGTCCAGTTTTTGTCAGATTCTTGGGATGGTTTTCCTCCCATCACCTCTCAGTTTCCCAATTTGTTGAATCTATGCCAGAGATTTCTTGAGGCTGGTTGGTCGTGGGTGAGTGACTTTAAGTCCTATTCCTCCTGTGGTCAGATGGAGGTGGCCAAATGGAAGTCCCCGGATGAGTGGCCGAATGTTGGTTTGCAGGAGGATTGTGTGGTGCTGCAAAGTATCCTCTCTAGTCAAAGATGTAGCTCTCTCTGAGATGATGATGTGCTTGCCTAGTCCCCAATCCTAAGGGGACCTATACTGTGGCCTCTGGTTATAGTGTGCTATTGTCTCACAAGTTGCCTAGGCCTGAAATTTAGTGGTGGAAGAAGGTCTCGAACAAGCTCTCTTGGCCAAAATGTAATTGCTTTATTTGGATGTTGGCCTGGAATAAGTGTTTGACCTGGGATAACATTCGGAAGAGAGGTTTCCAGGGTCCTTCTATTTGTGTTATGTGTGGGGCTAATGAGGAGGACTCTACTCACTTGTTTTTTCATTGCTCTTTTGCCCTTCAGCTTTGGCATTTTTGGTGGGGTGTTTGGAAAACTCCTTGTGCTCATGCTTCCTCCTTGATTGAATTTTGGCAGGGGATGGGCCGATTCTGCAGGAGGTGTGGTTTGTGAGGCCTATATTCTTATTGTGGCAGATTTGGCTGGAACACAATCGAAGGAGATTTCATGGAGAATAGAGGCTGGTGCAACAAATTTGGCAGAGATTATTGGGCATGGTTTAGGAAACTATGGAAGCTAGGTGTAAAGTGTAATTCCCTTTGGTGAAAAGGGATACCAATTTGGTGGAGAGATTGGGGATTCAGGGGTCGTCATTGGCTTTGGCAAGGGCTAAGAGAGGACGACGAGAGAAGCAGAAAATTGATAGGGATGGCAAATGGCAACTTCCCCCATTCGGTGTTTTGAAGATCAAAACTGATGGATCTTCAAGGGGAAATCCGGGACTGGCTAGTATTGGGGGCATTGGTAGGGATTCTTTGGGCTCGGTGATCTTCCTCTTTTTGATCTATGAAGGGACACAAACCATCAACCTGGTGGAAGGGTTGGCTATTCTTGATGCTCTTGAGAGAGCTCATGCTTTGGGGTGGAGAAGGATTGTTTGTGAATCTAATTCTCAGATACTGATCAATTTGCTTATAGAGCAGAAAGTGGCAGATGTCAGCTGGCAGTTGGCTAGGGTTGTGCAACAAATTCTGTAGGTTAGTTCTTTAATGGAAATAGTGACTTTTGTCCATATTCCAAGGGAGTGGAATAGGGTAGATGATTGTTTGGCGAAATGGGCTTCTAAGCATGTTGAGGGATGGAGAATTGAGGAGTGGGAGTTGGTTCCTCAGGAGCTACGTATTGATTTAATGAATATTCTTGCTAAAGATAGGGCTGGGAATGGTGACAGATGATGGTGTTGGCTATTTTTTCTTAGTTTGGTTTGTTGCTCTTGTTTTTCCTTGGGACCTCGGTCCTTTGCTTCCTTTGTAATGTTGCTTTCTGATCTTCAATAAAGTTTTTACCCCTTTATTTAAAAAAAAAAAAAAAAAAGAGTTTCATTTTGTTAGCAAATGATCCTACTTTCTATGCTAGAATAAAGTAAATTGATGTACAATTTAATTTTGTTCATGCTATGGTAGAAGATGGAAAGGTAAGTTGGAGAAATTTGACACTTTGGTGAATGTTGTAGATGCACTACAAGGCCAATGAGCACATAGGAATTTAGATGGTGTTCCAGCTCCATGGGCCTTAGGGCCTTGAGTAGTTGATTATAGTAAACTCTTGAAAGGTCTTTGAAAAGTGCGAGAATGTTGGGATTAAGGTGTCTCAACCTTTGAGTCAGCATAATTAATTGATTATTATGTGCATATTAATTTATCCTAATGTATTAAACTTCTTAAGTTGCCATTCAGTTTGTGGGTCATGTTAGCAGGATATAGGGTAGCGAGTAAAAGCTACCACAATCTATTTCAAAGTACTTCAAGAACCTTAGGATGACACATAAGATAGAGTAAGGGGTGACCTATAAGGGCCACATCTTTATAAGAGACAAAACATTAATATATATATGTAAAATATATTAAAGTAAGAGGATATAATATAATAAATAGAAAAAGAGATTATAATATATAGAAAAGACTAAGACCTACTATTGTAATTTTCATATGAATATATAAATACATGGAGTTATAGGGGTGTAATATATGGATGTGTTATGGATGACTATTGTCTTTGTTTAAAGCGGTATATGAAATGATTTTAGATTTAGATTCTTACCGCACTTACTCTTTTCTCTCATTGTATCCTCTAGGGTATAAATAGACTACATTAGGGACACTACATTACAAATCCCCAAAATTTAATTCCCATTTCCTCTTTCGAACATTATTTCCATTTCCAAGACTCTAGAGTGAGTAGTGAATAAAATACATGGTAAAAGAATAGAAGTGATATCAATATAGAATAAGATAGTAAAAACATGATCTATTTTTGCAAACTCAACTCATAGGTACTACCTCTATGAGAGGGGTCTAGGAACTTAAGGGATTAAAATGGAACGGGGGGAGGAATCTGAAAATATTCTAGAAAATATGAAACTATTCAATATTTTAAACTAACCATGAGATATATAAGCATTAATAAAAACCTATGCCAAACAGACCCATGGAAAAAGGAGATAGAAAAAATAAAGTAGAGATCATTCAACAAATTAAGGTGGAAATGGAAATGAATGCAGAAGAGATAAGGTTGAAATAAAATGAAGACCAATAGGAAAGATACCACAAAAGGATGGAAGAAGCAAAAAAGAGGAAAAGAGAAAAAGGTTTAGAGTTAGCAATAGAAAATATAAATGAAGAGGATGAGTGCACCATTGAGGGTGTTGTTGAGTGCACCATTGTGGGTGTAGCTGAAGAAATAAGAAAGAAGATACCACAAATAAATTTTAGCATGGAGAGAATAAATCAAATTATACAAAATATAGAAGAAGAAATTGAAGATTATGGGAAAACCAAAAAGGATTTAGAGCAAGAACTTACAAATATTATAACACCATATCTAATCAAAATACCGACTTCCTATCTGGATTGGGAAAACATCCAATTTAGGATGGATGAGGATTGGTTACCATAAATAACACCAGATGTAGATTACTTGGATGAATCATTAACCAAAAGTGTTACGAGAATATGCGGAGAAGATGTAGTATAAAATAAAAAGGATCCTATAAGTTTTACAACTTCTAATGAAGCAACAACATCAACTAATAAGATGAAATTTACTAACAAACAAACATCTCCCAGGATAAAAAGACAACTTGAATAGACACAACCCCTAGACCAACAGTCACCCTTAATGACATTAAAATCAAGAATATTTTTTGTAAAATAACTATAACACATGTCTTAAGTGAAAAAATATAGGAGAACAAGGAGAGGATAATAACATAGGAGACCCAAGGACACATCACTTTGACATAGGATATACAAACAATGACTATAGAGAAGAAGAATAAGGCATGAATACATCTAGGAAACTACCCATTTTTGGAAAAGACACTAATGAAGTAGCAAAACATATCTTTATTCTAGAATCAATGTGGAAGAGACAAAGCCTAACAAGGGATAATAAAATTTTATTTTATTTTGTTGGATTCATACATGGTGAGACCTTCAAATGGTACCAAAAAACCTATCCTGATAATGATAAAGATTGGGATGTAGTGAAACAAGAGTTTTTAGAAAAAATTGAATCTTTGAAAATACCCATCGAATGGGTAAAAAAAATGTGAGAGCTTACACAAAATAAAGATGAAACCATAAACAATTTAATTTTGATACAATATTTAAGGAAATAACTAGGAGATTGGAGGAACCATTGACCAAAAAACAAAAAAATGAATGGTTCATCTCTAGAGTAATACCAAAAATCAGAATAGCCTTGTATGGGATAACTTTTAATACTTATTTGGAACTTGTTACTTTATCATGCTAGATTGAAAACCAATCCTGGAAAAAACTAGAAAGGGAAAAATAAAACAAAGAAGTTGAGGAACTGAGACTAAGGATATAGAATAATTAAGACTCCAACAAGACATCATAGCAAAACAAGAAATGATAGCACAACCTAACATCTTGTGTACCTATTGTGTATTAGAAGGACACCTTTGAAATGAATTCCTGAAGGATTTGGAGAAAATAAAGCTAACACACTAAGGGTGGATCTATATGAACTACCTAAAAAGATAAACTTCATGTACTATGAAACTTCTAAAGAATGGGATGATCATAAAATGGAGGATTTTCCATGGAAATTTTTTTAGTTAAGAGAAGATCCAACCATAGAAAACCATAATGACCAACAAAGGTTGGCATATGTCAAAGGTTTGGTAGAAATACCACTTTACCAACAAGTCCATGTATACAAGGTACCAGAATGGAAAAACCAAAGAAACATAAGGGAGCATATAATGAGAGAGGCTGATTTTGAGGAGATAGAGGTTGAGGTAGACAATGAAGAAGGTGAAAAAATGCCACTTTTTTAGTTATGCTAAATAAGGGAACTTCACAATAGAATGTTGGGGTGATAGAAAGAATCCATGTGGATTTTGCGGAAGCATAAAGCATGACCTATTAAATTATAACAGAGCTGAAATCTATTATAAGAATACAACATCACAATCAGAAAGTGATGAGCTCAAAAATCTAAATCCATGTAAAGGAGCAAGATTATTAAGGAAAATACTAAAAGAACTTAAGGAAATAGATAAAACATGTCAAAAAGAAAGATGAGTTGGCATTGAGACTAATATGGCTAGTAACTCCAAAGTAGAAGATTAGGCCTACATAAGAGTAAGTAATAAAGCATAAGTAGTGACAAGATAAGGAAAAAACACCATGAATGAAAGAAACATAACTATAAAAGAAGAAAAAACTATATAGGAGGACAAATTCCATCCAACTAAGAAATAATGTGACTATATAATAGAACAAACCAAGAAAATTGTTGCAAGTGAACAAGACAAAGTGGTAGAACAAAATGAATAATTTTTTGAACAAGAAGTGAGAATAAATTTTTTTATAAAAATGTCTAAACACTCTAACTTACTAGATAAACTAAAGAAATTTTGCAAATATTGGAACAAAAAAAATAAAGTACTATCAATAAGAAGGATAGGGACAAACAATAGACATTGAAAAATAAGACTCATCATGATCACAATTAGCATTGATTATAAGAAAATAACCAATGTGATGATGGACTTAGGAGCCAACATAAACATGCTCCCAAAAAGAGTTTTGGAACAAATATGGAAACCTAAGCTTGAAAAGATGCCTTATAACATTATCCTAGCACATGGCATAGAAATGAAAACATTAGGAACTTGGAAAAAGGTTAAAATAAGCATCAAAGGAGTCAAATAGATTGTAGATTTTGAAGTGGTAGCTATCAAAGAAATATTTGATTCATTTAATGCATTGCTAGGAATATGGTGGTTTGTCAATGAAAATGGTATTGTTAACTCAAGAAAAGAAGATATACCATTTGCCTATACCAATAAAATCATCCATATTCTACTAGGGAAAAACCCAAAGGAATCATATATAGAAGAAGTAAACCTCGAAGAATATAACGAATATGAAAATAAAAACCTTTACTCAATCTCATGGTTACCACTAAATGACACTTTGGAAGAACATAATTCAGAAGGAGAAGTTGAAATAGAAACTAGAGCTTATAGCACAAATAGTGAGGATGTGTTAGATGCATGGATGTAGGAGGAATATAACATCCATTCTTAGAGGATTACCAAATTTTGTAGAGTATTCATGATTAAGAGAACACTAGAAGATAATATTTTAAGCATTGGACAGATGGTTGATAAGGGATACAATCTTCAATTCAAGGATGGAAAGTGTAGAATATTGGGAAGTTTGAAAAATGTGATTGCATCAGGTACAAAAAAAAAAAGGTAATATCTTTCACCTGAGTGTTGCTAGTAAAAGGTGTCTTATTGCTCAAGTTGATGAAAGTTGGTTGTGGAATAGGAGAATGTGTCATATAAACTTTGATAATATTATCAAGATAAGTTCTACATAGGCTGTGAGAGATCTTCGTAAGTTGATAAAACCTACTAATGCTATATGCAAGGAATGTCAGTTAGGGAAGCAAACTAGAATTTCATTTTGGAACAAACAACATTGTTCAAATGAAGTGTTGGAGCTTGTGCATACTTACTTGTGTGGTCCTTCTAGAGTCAAAAGTTTACAAGGATACATGTATTTCATGTTATTTATTGATGATTATTCTAGAATGATGTGGGTTACTTTCTTAAGGGAGAAATATGAAGCTCTAGAGAAGTTCAAGATTTTTAAGGCTATGGTTGAGATAGAGACAGGTTTGAAGATTAAATGTCTGAGATCAGATAGAGGTGGTGAATTCACTTCCGATGAGTTTAATTATTTTTGTGAAGAACATGGAATAAAGAGACAATTATTTGCACCATGGAACCCTCAACAAAATGGAGTTGTGGAAAGGAAGAACAAGACAATTGAAGAAGCTACTAGAACTATGATGTTGGAAGGAAATGTTCCTCATATCTACTAGAGAGAAGTTGTGAGTATTGTTATTTACACACTCAACTGAGTACAAGTCAAAGGTGATACTGGTAAGACCCCTTATCAGCTATGGTATGGTCATCAGCCTACTATTAGATGCTTCAAAATCTTTGGAAGTAAATTATGTTATATCAAAAGAGATGAATATATAGGAAATTTTGATGCTAGGAATGATGAAGGAATCTTTCTTGGTTATTCTACTAAAAGCAAGACTTACCAATGCTACAATAAGAGATTGAGGAAAATGGTTGAAAGTACCAATTTCAAGGTTGATGAAGACATAGTTAGACCATCTAGAACCTTTGGATATTATTCAAATGATTAGAATGACAGTTCAGATAAAGGAAAGAAATTTCAAACTTCAAATCAAGTTCAAATCATTCCAGTGAATCAAGAAAATTGAGAGGAAGGAACTAGCGAAAGTGCAGAAGAGAGATCACACAAGCCTAAAGTTCAAGAACATCCTAAGACTCCAAGGTATGTAAGACTAAATCATTCAGAAGATCAGATTATAGGTGATAAGAACAAAGGTGTTCAGACTAGGAGAAAAATTGTAGAAGAATACTGTTTGATTTCAAAGACTGAGCCTAATAGTGTGAATGAAGCATGCAAATATGAACATTGGGTGGAAGAAATGAAAGAAGAACTACAGAAGATTGAGAAGAATGATACATGGATTCTTATTCCTAGACCTAAGGACAAAAATTCAATTGGAACTAACTAGGTCTTTAGAAACAAATTGAATGAGCAAGGTGAAGTTGCTAGAAACAAAGCAAGACTGGTGTGTAAACGATATTCTTAGATGGAAGGTGTGTGCAAGTGTTTTTCTATCTAAATATGCAATACTTAACTAGAAATGCAAAATAAAGAAACACAAGACCACCTCAATAATTAGCCTAAGTTAAGCACAAAAGAAAGATAGAATGAGAGTGATTATACCTTCCTTGCTAGTGTTGATATCCTTGGATGTCCTTTGATGTAGTTTGAAATATGTGCTCCTTAGATGGAAATTGTGATGAGAAATGGATGCAAGGTGGAGTGAGATCTAGATTAAGTATGCCATGATAATGGAATGAAGGAAAATATGCAAAATGGATTGAATGCAAAGAGTGCTTGATGATGGCTTCAATGGCTTCAATGGCTTAAGAGCATAAGGGTGTTACAAAATGCATAAGGTTTTTTAATGAATGAAAAATAGGGGTATTTATAGTAGAAGTTGAATTCTCTAGAGAATTCAACAGTTAGGATTGAGCCACCATGGAAAAGATGAAGGGCTATGGTGAGTTGAGGACTCACAAGCCCTCACATCTTGACATGTGGAGGATGAAGTGTCCAAAGGACATAGTAAGATGGAAAAAGGGTACAAATGATGTGCAGCAAGTGATGTGGAAGAAGGATAAGTACTTTGAAAGTACCTTGGGAGGTGAAAAGATTTCCTCAAAAAGAAATTTCTTGTTCCCACATGAGAAGAAAGTGACATATGAGTATTTTTAGTATTCCTCAAAAATCTCCATGGGGAAGAGGAAAGTAGTTGGATAAATAAATGTGAATTAAAAATTCACATGATTGGGAATAATCTTGTGGATAAGACAAGGTTCCCAAAAAGTAGGATTTTGACACATGTGATCGATGTGACAAGTCAAAGATTCTACAAGACTTTGGCACATGTGAGTGATGTGACAAGTCAAAGGTTCTAGAACTTTTATGGGAATAAGGAGAGTCTTGAAAGGATAAATGTGAATTAAAATTTCACATGGGGAAGAGAGGAGTCTTGGATGAATAAATGTGAATTAAAAATTCACATGGGGAAAAGGGTAAATGCCAAATGTGGAAAATGTGAAGGTTGACCAAAAAGATATGCTAAATGTAGCAAGGGGATTAGATTAAGGTTGTGCAAATACATGATTTAATAAGGGATTAGAAGAAAGTAGAAAAGGATGTGACATTAATCCTTGATTAAGAGTGTATAAATCCTAATCATGGATTAATTAAATTAATCCAGATTAGAAGAGGATTATGGAGGATGTGACAAGAAGAGAGAAACATGAAGAATTTAAAATTGATTTTATTCAAAAAGGTCAAATGACTAAATTAAATAAATTGACATGTTTATTTAATTTAGATAGGAAAAGGTGTAAGGTAAAGTATTTAATTGTTAAATTAAATACTTTAGGAACCTTAGGCAGAAGGTGAAATATTAATTAAATAAATTTTTTAATTAATATTGATGAAATAGACAAATAAAGTAGATGAGTTTGACCATGTGGGAGTGGTCAATTTGGATGTCTACATTTTTCCCCTCTTCAAAATATTGTTAGAATAACAGTGTTTCAAAGAAAAGAAAATGCAAATGATTCTATAGAGGAAGCAACTAGAAAAAAATGTTGTCTCAACATGGAAGAGGTTGCATGAGCTTCCAAAATAGAGGGAAATGAAGGGAGGTGCACCAATCTTGCAAGGGAATGACCATGACGGAGGAATGGGTAAGAATGATAGGGTATGCCCCTCGAGAGGGCAGTTGGGGAAGAAAAAGGGGCCCCAGGTGACTTCTCGATAAGAAGAAATGGAAGGAATAGTTGGATAGAGCTCGAAAAACCAGGAAGGTTTGGCTTTTAAATGGAGTCGAAAGGACACACTGTTTGCAAATGGAAGCCTCGGGAAGTTAGAGGATTAGTTGAATTAAAAAAGATTTAAATAAAAGGTAAAATATACCCTTCACTTAAAAAAGGTTAAAAAAGGAGGGAAAAGTTATATAAGGTAATTTAAGAAATTACCACTCCTCATTTGCACAATGGTAGTTGAGTGAGAGAAAGAAGAAGAGGAGAGGAAGGAGACGAATAGACAAGATGTCGGAGGACTACGAATTTGACATTATCCACTGGGGGGATGAGGTATGATGGTTTTTCCACGAGCACACGGTTCCACGCCAAGTTAGGTTCAAAAAGCCCTTTTTGGTTTTAAGCATTTTGGATATTTTTTGATTGTTTATGCTTTGTTGAAAATATGGGTCGGGGTGAAATTTTGATTTCGTCAAGTGGGTAGGAAAAATTGCCTATGAGAGGCATGGGAAGGGGGCGGCTGGATTTTCCCAACAAGAGGGTAAATGCACCCCAGGAAACAAAAAAAATGCCCGAAAATGGAAAGGGGACAAAAGGGGAAGGTGGGGTTGCTCCGAGTCGGGCAAATCCCACAAAAAGAGAAAAAGGGCCCATTGGGGCGATCCCGCTGAAGGAATGCGCGACCTTGCCCAAGCAAGGCTGACCCTGCCCGAGCGAGTTCTCCCATCCCAAGGGAAGTTCACCCCAGGTCGGGGCAGGTTCGCCCATCCTAGGACGGGTCCGCCCCAGGCCAAGGTGGGTTTGCCCCACTCTAGGGCAGGTCTGCCCCAAGCCCGGGCGGGCTTGCCCTGAGCTCAAGATGGGTCCACCCCAGGCTGGAGGCAGGTCCACCCCAAGCTGACGTAGGTTTTCCCGTCAGTCATGGCGAATCTGCCCAAAGCAAGGGGGGATCACCCGAGGGAGGGGGGGAGAGATAGAAAAGACTAGGCAAAAGACGGGCCAAAAGAGAGGGAGAGGAAAAATTAGTAAAACGATATCCCAGGGTTGGGAGAGAGAAAAAAGAAAAAAAAAAAGAAGACTGACATGTGGGGCCGTATGGATATAGAGTTTTGACTCACTACGAACATGCGAGAGACACTCAAAGGTGTTGGCGGCGACAACAACAACCATGATCGGAGTGGATCACCATGCTTTGGCAGAGGCAGGATTACTTCATTTATTAGGATACCCGACGATTAGAGTGCATCGAGATTTGTTGAAAATGTTGATAGAGTGATGGAGCTCGGAGACATCGACGTTCCATCTTCTCATAGGGGAGATGATAGTGACATTAGAGGACATATGACAGATTTTGAGGCTGCCCATTGCAGGGCATTTGGTGAGTGCGATGACATCGTCGGGGGAGAAGTTGGATCACACCATGTGGGTGTTGTTTGGGTGAGATGACCTACCTATGCAGAGGGGGAGGTTGGATGTGGATCGATGCCTACTGTTTATGGTGCCATCATTACCACTATATTTGTGTGGGTTGATCAGTGGATCACTGCTGCCAAACTGGAGCGGGCGCTTCTGCAGCTTGAGGTTTATGGAGGTGATTTGACACATTGTCGAGGTGAAAGAGGGGTAGTTTTCATGGGGTACATGTGTACTGGCATAGTTGTACAAAGACATTCATGCCATTTTTTACCAAGAGGTGCTTAGCATGACACATGTGATGTTGTTACAAGTATGGGCCTGGAAACACATCAATGTTGCCAAGCTAGGAGTGGTGAGGGAAAGATGAGTGGATGAGACGGTGCCCATAGCTTGGTGGTATGATTAGGAGGAGGGTTGGGTCTTGCATCATGCAGGCCAAGGGGATGTAGACAGATAGAGGAGGACCTTAGATGACCTGCGGGAAGAGCACATAGTGTGGTAGCCATACATGTTTTAGCGATTTATGAGATGGAGGGAGGATGAGGGGAGACAATGAGACTACTTCATAACCAGATGCTTTTTAGTCAGGAGGGAGCCCTGCATAGTGGAGGCACACAGGCTAGATAGAGTGGCCAGACAATTTGGGATTGTACGAGATATCTTGCAAGGTTCAGACATGTTTCAGTGGCTCACTTGAGAGCGGCCATGGGGAGACCCGACTTCGCCAAGGTTTGCTAGAGGGCACTGGGAGACATTACATCTAGTGCCCTACGCGGGGAGAGCCATTAGGGAGGTAGATGTAGGGGTGATAGGATGATATGCCAAGTGGTTCCACAACCATTTGTGGGAGAGGATTACACCCGAGGATCCCATTGTGGGGGCCTTAGGGTTTGGATAAGAGGATGAGCGATAATTGGATGAGTAGAGGAGAGGGAGGAGGGGACAACAAAGGAGAGGACAAGAGGTAGCTGGGGGAGCAGGGCAGTAGGAGGATGCGGGGGCTGCAAGACAGTAGGATGGAGGATAGGGTGAGGTCTGGGCCACAGGATAGCCAGAGAGGATGAGGAGGAGGAGGAGACAATGGAGGAGGTAGGGATAGTGGGGCAGTAGGGAGATGGGAGAGGGCCGAAGGTGGAGATTTTGGATGTGCTTGAGGTGGAGGTGGGAACTGTGGGACAGTAGATGAGGGCAAGGAGTAGAGGACAACTAAGGAGAGCTCAGGTGGAGATCAGTGTTGAGTAGGAGCATGATGAGGAAGGGATGGAGGTGAGGGAGGAGGGGAAAGGGGTTGTAGGACAACTAGGGAGGGCGACAAGGAGGAGTAGTCAACGAATGAGGGGCTAGGTGGAGATCAGAGCTGAGAAGGAGCCCTATGAGTCAGAGATGGGGATGAGTGAGGAGAGAGATGATCTTGAGGGGGAGGTGATATTTTTAGGATGATAGATGAGGATGGGGAGGAGGGGATAGCCGAGGAGAGTTCAGGTGGTGATTGGGGCTGAGCAGGAGCATGAGTCTCAGGAGGATGCTATGGATGTTGACGTTCTCATGGTGGATCCATTGGCAATGGTATCAGGTGTACCAGCTAAGGACCCTATAGTATTATTGAGGGGGGCCCGGGCGAGGCTACGAATGATCGAGCAGAGGTTGAGGGTTGCAGAGGCTTAGGTGCACAGATTCCAAGTAGAGGGATAGAGGGATTACGGTTGCATTGTTGATCACCTGACCTCACAGGTATAGGACGCAGAGAGGGAGAGAGATGATCTACAAGCAGAGGTGTAGGGAGTACGTGGTGAGCTAGCCATGGTGAGTTGGCTAGATAGGCAACAATGACTATAGCATAGGCCAGGGGGGAGTAGGAACCTGAAGGGGTAGCAAATCAGGTCCCAATAGTAGGCTGAGAGGGAGATGGAGGAGTTGAGGGTACAGATGACAAGGTTGCGAAGGGAGAGGATTGACCTCCAGGGAAGGGTGTCTATGATAGAGACAAAACTTTGGGATGTGAAGGAAAGGGCAAAGGCAGTAGAGGCCCAATTAGAGATTGTGTAGAGAGAGAGGGACATGGTGCATGCAGAGATGCAGGTCCTCCGAGGTGAGAGACAGAGCATAGACATAGGTATAGGTGATGTAGGAACAAATGTGGACCCTACAAGGGGAGAGGGATGTAGTAGTGGCTTAGGCAGAGATCACGGAGAGAGATGTGGCACAGGTCAAGAAAAGGTAGCACAGGGTGAGGGGGGCGAGATAGGGCTAGAGGTCCAAAGATTATAGGCATAAATATAGGCTATGCAGGAACAGATGCAGGATGAGAGGGATAGGGCCACAGAGTAGGTGTCACGGCTGGGAGCAGAGAGAGATCAGCTGAGGTTGGCATAGGATGCATGGACATAGGAGAGGGGAGTCATTAGCAGAGATCGAGATAGATACAGACATGAGCAGAATGATGCCAAATATTAGGTTGTAGAGAGAGATGATTACATGAGGGAGGCAACCTATTGGATGATCACTTATCAACATGTGGTTCTAGATCCAGCACAATGCATGTTTCATTTTGTTTGAAAAGCTTCTCAAATGCCCGCGCCATCCTAGTCACTAGGGACACAGACTTGAGGATAGAGTGACTCACAAGGGACCCTCCCTCACAAGGGGACGATGCCCAACTCTCCACAGAGGTCGGCCATGGGAAGCTCTTTTCGTAGATGACAGGATACCAAATTTTGACAAGTGCAGGATGGACAGTATAGAGTATTTGATTCAGATCCTTGTACTTGTACTTTATTTGGGGATTATGACATATATGATGGATATGCATTTTGATGATATTGATGACCATTATTATGGATTATGTGATGGACATTTTATTTTGATATTTATATGATATGCGACATCCCTTACTGGCACCATGTTATGTAAATGATGGATGATTCTATTTATGCATATGTGCATGTTTATGATTTTATGGTGGGTGATTAGGTTGATGTAATACATGTATATGTTTATGATGTTATATATTGATACTTATATGGATGCAACTAACATGTGTAATGCAAGATGTGATGCATGTTTATGATTTTATGTATGATGGATATGGATTTTAACATTTTGTGATGCAGGTGTTGATGCATGTAATGTGTTAATGATATAAACTAATATTTATGGATGTGAAAATGAATCTAAGATGCTTATAATAATTAAATATGATTAACCTAATCAACTTAATATAAGATGATAATTCACTTGGGATAAAATTCAATGAACCTATAATGGAACATGTAATAAACTTAAGTGTCAATAAGGAGTTGCATGGGAATATGGGTAGATCGTGTGAAACTGCACCTCTCAAAAACCATTGATATCCTGAGAAGAACAGGAGAGAGAAGGTAAATATTTGCACAACCAAAATCATAGGTTAATGGATAGGGATGAATGCAACGGAATTGATTATGAAATACAATCCTAATTTAATTTTGCCATCTTCAGAGCACTGATTTTTGCTATAGCATAAGACACCAGGTGCCATGGTATATGAAACCAAGGAAAGTTAGAATCTAATGCATAAAACAAGCACAACAAACAAGGTTATCCCGACACCCAAAGTGACAAAGACTTTGGTCGAGCCAGGTATCGGGATAACCACAAGCACAAAGGGATGTGCCAACATAACACAAGATCTTTGAGATCCTAGTGGGTAGTATGTGGGACAACCCAATAGACAACAACAATAAACGATCAAGATATGCCCCTATGTTAACCAATAAAAACACACCATAATATGATAGATTATGGTGACCTTGACTAGTTGTAATAGGGAGCTCAAACAATAAAAAAAAACAAAAATCATCAAAAGATCACAATCAATTTCAAACGTCCTTTTCCATAGGATCAAAGGGGATGGATGGGATTGATGAGGTTTGTTAGGAAGGATGCATCCTATTGAGACGGATGATGGGTACTAAACTAAGATGACCCACATCACGCAGGATTTTTGACACTAATCAGATCTTTTGATACTAGAGGATCCCGTTTGTGAAGTACCAACTAGATGAGTACATACTTGACAACATGACACAAGAGATAAGATAAAAGACTGACACATGACCGACACACCCTAACGACCCAGGGGCTTGGGGGCTGATCAAAGATTAGCCTTTCCTACGTGAAAGTACAGAGCCCTCATAGTTCAAGAAAAGATAATGGATAAAAGCAGAAAGAGGATCAATGGAGACCAATGATGGATGATGAAAGACATGAAAACAAAGCCCTGAAGCTAGATCAAAAGATTGACCTTGCCTACGTGAAAGCGCATGGGCAACATAGTTCGAAGAAGGACAAACAACAACTGACCATGGATAAGAACGAAAAGGGGACTATGGAGACAGATGATGGATGACTAAAATAGGACAGTCAAAATTCCCTAGGGGTAGATCAAATGATCAGCCTTGCCTATGTGAAAGCGTAGGGGCAACTTAGTTTGACAAAGACCAAAAGGACCGATGGGAACTAGATGAAAGCTGACACGATGAAGGACCCTAGATGATGATATGAAACTGATATAAGCTCAAATTAGGATGAAAAAGCTCAGGATTATGGATAGTTGATAATCGTCCAATGCTCAATCAAAACATACCAAGTGGCCAAGGATAAGATGTGAATGACGTGATAGGATAAGATAGGATATTAGGAATTGGATGTGAGGATAGGATGGATGGAGACATGGAAAAACTAGGAAACAAGGTAGATAATGATTAAGCTCTCTATGGATGATGCTTGTTAATAGTTTTTCACCAATCGTACTTATCCAAGGTGCCACCAAGGGTGGTTTTCACCATACGATGAATTTATTTATCTTTACTATTTTTTTGGATTTTTCTATTTTTTAAATTTTTTTTTGTATTTTCTCTAATTTTGGCAAGATGAGAGGACCCAGCTGATTTGGGTATAGAACCTCTTCAAGTGCATTATGTTGATAGGCTCGTCGAGGGGCTCCCCTTCAAGTGTGGCAAGGCAGTACGCCCTTGATCCATACTTTGTTGTAATAACATAAGGACCCAACAAATTAGGTTCAAACTTTCCTTTCTTTTCTCGGTCTTGTTGGGTACGTTGATTTTCTTTAAGAACTAGATCTCCAATGTTAAATTGGCGAGGATGAACTTCTTGTTGTAACTTCTCTTGAGACGATTTTGATACGTCTGAAGATGATTGTATGCTTTGATCCTCTTTTCATCTAGGAGCTCCAATTGAGTGAGGCGAGCAACCCACGAGTCTTCTTCATTGATGAGATTCTTCAAAGATATTCTCAGAGATGGGATCTCAACTTCAATTAGCAATATGGCTTCGGCACCATAAACAAGGGAATATGGAGTGGCGCAAGTGGGAGTGTGGATGGATGTGCAATAGGCCCAAAGGGCGAGGTGGATGTGAAGGTGCCAATCCCAACCAGTACTGTTGACAACCTTTTTCAATATTTTGATCAAAGCTTTGTTAGTGGATTCCACCTATCCATTACCATGAGGGTAATAGGGCGTGGACCACCGATGTTGGATATGGAAGGTGTCACATAGCTCTTTTATAGCCTAGTTTTTGAATGGTTTACCATTGTCGGAAATGATGGTGGAGGGGATGCCATATCTGTAAAGAATATGGTAAAGGATGAATTTGGATATCTAAGTACCTGTTATCTAAGAGAGTAGTATGGCTTCCACCCACTTAGTGAAGTACTCAGTGGCAGTGATAATGAAGGTGTGGCCATTGAAGGATGGAGGATATATCTTGTCGACTAAATTGAAACCCCACTGAGAAAAAGGCCATGGTGCTACTATAGGTTGTAGATCTTTAGCAGGAGCATGTATTAGGTCCACATGTTGCTAGAAAGGTAAGAATTTATTCATAAAGTCACAAGAATCATGCTCTAAGGTAGGCCAATAGTAACCAACCCTGAGAATCTTCTTAGCTAAGGCCATGTCATTTGAGTGGTCCCCACAAACACCACTATGTACTTCTGTTAACACAATGTGAGCTTCAGCCTTGTTCAGACACTAAAGAAGAGTTCCATCATATTCGCGATGATAAAGAGTATCACCTATGATGATGTAATGGGATGTGCATTGGATGAATGACTTGCATTGATTGTGGGTAAGGTCAGTGGGTAGGATGTTGTCATGAAGGTAAGCATAGATCTCATGATACCACGGGGATGCAAGACCTATGTTTTCACACACCATCTCAGTCTCAAGGACATCATATGCAGGGATTAAAAGTTGTTCAACCAGGAATTCACACTCTGTCCAATCTTTGGGCATGCCAATTAAGGAACAAATTATAGCCATCACATCAGCAGCTTTGTTCTGTACTCCAAGGATCTGGTCAAACTGAATAGAGGTGAAAGACTTCTTAAAGTCATTGACTATGCATTTATAAGGTAACCACTTCTCATCCTTTGTTAAAAACTCATCATTGACCTATTTGATGACTAATTATGAATCGTCAAAGACCCTTAAGTGAGTGATATTCCATTTGATTGTGATTCTAAGGCCAGTGAGAAGAGCTTCATACTTTGCTATATTGTTTGTGCATGGAAAGGCTAGTCTGAATGACTTTGGGATGTAATTGCCTTGGGGGGTGAAAAACAAGATGTTTGCCTCCGATCCGTTATGTTTGTATGACCCATCAAAATATAGTGTCCATGTGGTGGCTTTTGCTACTGTAAAAACCTCTTCATCAAGAAATTTTGTTAGTAAAGGATGTGCATCAACTAGGGGAGCATCAGCTAACTAATTTGTTATCACCTGACCCTTAATAGCTTTGCATCCCACATATTCTATGTCAAACTCGCTCAGCAACATGACCCATTTAGCCATTCGACTAGTTAAAGTCGTTTTGGATAGAAAATATTTAAACGAGTCAAATTTTGATATTAACTTGACTGGATGAATGAGCATGTAATGTCTAAGCTTTAGTGAATAAAAAACTACTACTAGGCAGGCCTTCTCTATTGAATAATAGTTGAGCTCATAGCCAACTAAGGTTCGAATGATATAGTAGATTTCTCATTCTTTGGATGACTTGTCATGTTGTGCTAGCAGTACCCCCAGTGCCATTGAAGTAGCTGAGATGTACAATAAAAGTGGCTTCCCTGGGATTGGGAGCATAAGGACGGGAGAATGAGCCAAATACTCCTTAATCTTGTCAAAACCTTGCTAACACATAGGATCCCACTTGAAGGATGTATTCTGTTTCAGGAGGTGGGTGAATGGTTGACACTTATCAACTAATTGTGCTATGAATATTTTGATGGGTTGTAGCTTACCCTGGAGACTCCTTAATTTTTTCAAATTGCAAGGTGGAGGCATATCCATAATTGCTTTGACCTTGGTTGGATCTACTTCTATACCTCTCCTGGAGACAATGAAGCCCAACAACTTTCCTGATGTAACCCCAAACACACACTTTTTTGGATTGAGGCACAACTTGTAGTGCTCTAGATGCTCAAAAATATTTCTTAGGACTATAGGGTGTTCTTCTCTAGTTCTTGATTTTCCTAACAGATCATCAACATAGTCTTCCATGATGATGTGGATAAGATCATGAAATATGATGGTCATTGCGCGTTGGTAGGTTGCCCCTATGTTCTTAAGACCGAAAGTCATGATATTATAGAAAAATGTGCCCCAAGGTGTAGTGAATGTTGTTTTATGTTGGTCCTCAGGTGCAATCTTGATCTGATTGTATCCAAAAAATCCATCCATGAGGGACAACATCTCATGTCTTACAGTTAAATCAACCAGTATATCTATGTTGGGCAAAGGAAAGTCATCCTCAGGACAAGCCTTGTTGAGGTCATGGAAGTCTATACATATTTTGACATCCCCATTTTGTTTGGTGACTGGAACAATGTTGGAGATCCACCCAAAGTAATCAATGGGTCTTATAAATTTGGCTTCTAACAACTTCTCCAATTCTTTCTTGACCAATAGGGCAACTTGCAAGTGCATTTTGTGAAGCTTCTACTTAACTGGTTTTGCATTAGGACACACATCTAGATGGTGTACTACCAAGGCAAGGTCTAACCTGGGCATGTCTGAATATGCCCATGCAAAATTGTTCTTTTCTTAAGAAGCTTGGAGATGGTAGAATACTCTTCTTCTGACAATGCTTTGGATACATATGTGATTTTGGGATCCTCTTCAATTCCCAAATTGATTTCTTGTGTTTCCTCTATCAAGATAGATGATCGCTCAGACCACTGTGTTCCCACAAGGGGAAGATGAGCGTCCCTATATTCTGGTGACTCAATGAGGTTTTCACCCTCAGATACACCCTTTGTTTTGACTTTTTCTGAGTCAAGAAATACCTCAAGGAGGATTTCACTAGGTGACCCTTTTAGATTTTTCTTTTTCTTATTTTTGTGACTAGGGCGTTCATCTTCCCCCAATCCCATGAGGTGTACATAGGTATCCACTGAGGTAAGTGAGTTGATAGGTGTGCTTTCATGTAGGTCCCAATCTATGAGTTTGGGATGGCAAAGGGAAAGGTTGATGGTGCAAACAGATAGGAATTCGAACATGGAGGAAAGGTCTATGTGATCTACATCATCGTACGCATGTATGATACACTCTTCTTCTGGTATATCTTCCAAAAGACTATTGCCAACACTAACATTGTTATAGGTACTAGTCGACGTTGTGGGACCCTTTTGATTTTTATCATAGCCTAAGCCTGAATTCTTTGCATGTATGGAAGTGTCAATTGGCTACTTTCTTCCTAGCTCTTTTGGTCCAAGACCTCCCCCTTGATAATTGTGTTTCTCAGCGTACTTAGAGGGCCAAGGATGCATCTCTTGAAAATATTCCTTTAAAGGGGGATTAGGTTCAGGTTCTTCATGATATATCCATTGACTTATATCATCTTTAGGTGTATAGTGTGGTAACACGAGAGATACATAAGTGTTGGTTCCCACATTTTTGGAGCTCAAGGTGACTATCTTTTTTCTTCCTTCGGTGTAAACTCAGTGGGTTGAGCATATGTGTGTGGTGAGGGTGGCATAGTTGCCACGTTCAAAGCAGTACACATCTCATACTCACCACATCCTTTGTCAATGATTTGGACCTTGGTGATAGTAGAATCATATGTAGAAGATGGAGCAGATGAGGTGGTGGGTGATGAATTAAATGATGGATTAGATAAGGATGTTGGTGGTGGTCCCATTTCTACTCTTGGATAATAATGGGAATGAGGGAAAGAAGCTTTGAGTGAATGACAGTATTCAAATGGTTGGGGATCCGCTTGTATCGTAACTTCCATTCCATTAAATGGGAACTTCAAGAGTTGATGATAGGTAGACGGGATAGTCTGCATGGCATGGATCCATGGTCAGCCGAGAAGAAGATTGTAGGGGAGGTCCAGATCAAGGACATGACAAGTGGTGTATTGTATAATTGGACCAACTTGAATTGGAAGATGAATAACTCCTTCAAAATCCCTTTATGCATTATCATTATAAGCCTTTATAGTGATGATTTGTTTGTTTAAATCAGCGTGGGTATATCCTACCTACTTTATGAATTTTAATGTATAGATATTGAGAACAGAGCCATTATCTATCAAGACCCTCTTTACTTTATGTCGGGCGACTAGAACCTCTATATGGAGGGGTTGATTGTGATTGGAATTGATGGTAGGCATGTCGTTTTGACTGAAACCTAGTTGGTAGGTTGATGAAAGGTGTCCCACCAGAGCTTGGAACTGTGTGGGGTCAATATCGTTAGGGACATGGGCATCTTGTAAAGCTTTTGTCAAGATTTCCTAATATACAAGAGAAGACTTTAGCAAATCTAGGATAGATATTTGTGTTGCAGTCTTTCCTAGATGGTCAAGGATGTTATACTGAGAGCTCATAGGAGGTGATGGGGCTGATGTTGAGGCTTCGAGGACAATAATGTGAGTGAGGTGAGTGGTAACATCACATTGATGCTCTTTTCTTTTGACATGTATCATAGAAACACGCAGTTGTGCTTGCCCAATATGTGTGATGAGAGTCTCATAGATAAGTGAGACATTCTTGTAGGTGATACTATTAATGTTGTTATCCTAGTTGTTATTGTTACTAGATCCAGGATTTGTGTTGGATGTGCTAGGACCTTGGTTATGCTTGGGGAAAGCGTTTTGATATATTTGTAACTAAGCATTGGATGACGAGGCCTAGTTGGCATCCACATGGATATCTCCTTGATCTATAAGATCTTGGATGTATGTTTTCATACTTTGACACTTATTCAAGGTATTCCCTTTAATCTTGTGAAACTCACAATATTCATTCTCTTTAAACTAGGTTGGTTTAGGCTTGGATTCATTAGGTGGTTTGGTCATAGGATATGTAATTGGGTAATTGACCAACAACAACCTATTGAAGACAAAACTCAAGGGTTCTCCTAATTGAGTGTATTGACATTTACTATTTCCTTGATTAGATTGTTGAGGGCATCAAGGTGCCCTCTTTGGCATGGATATGGATGGTTGTTGCCTCTAGGAGGTATTGGCTACTTGAACATGTTTAGTATCAGTGACGCCATCATTGACTGAATTCTTAATTCTTATTCTAGTAATGGCATTTGTCACTGGATGACTTGTCCCTATCTGAGTTGTACTATTTAATTTTCCCTTTAGCAACAAGCACTCTCTCAATGATGGGGCCCTTTTCGATAACCTTTGCGAAGGTAGTGACACAATGAAGATTAAGAGCATGTGCTAGTTGGGGATGGGAATTAGTTACAAAAATGGTGACCATTTCTTTCTTGCTAGGAGGGGACTTCATATGACTTTCTATAGTTCGCCACCTTTGCAGGTATTTAACGAAAGTTTCTCCATCACGTTGCTTCTCCTTCAAGAGGTCTAGAGTGTTAATGTCTTTCTCCAAATTAAAGGAGAATTGTTTGACAAATTGTTTAGAAAGATCAATGAAGGAAGAGACTGTCCCCTTCTTGAGACCCATGAACCAATCTAAGGTCGGCCCTCCTAAGCTTCTAGGGAACAGGCGTAGGAGATAATTGTCATTATGTTGGACATCCTGACATTGTGAATAGAACTCCTGCAAATGGGCTTTTGGATCTTTAGTTCCCGTATACTTATCGAACTTGGGTATCTCAAAATGTTTTGGAAAGGGCATAAGTGAAATCAAAGAATCAAATTGATATGGACAAATCTCCTCAATCTTGAAGGATTTTTTGGATGTACCTACTTGTAGGTCTTTCAATGCAACTTTGAGCTCCTCCAAATCTTTATTGGTAGGTAGAGTTGGATTAGATGGATTGAGTGGATATTTTTATGGGATGAAGATGGGATGAAAGCATTGGGATCATATGAGGGTGTAGGTTGATATTGATTAGCATAAGGGGGATAGGATGATGATAGATTTTGGTAATAAGAGGTAGAGGGTGCATGTTGTTGAGGTGGTGGATGCTGATAATATGAAGTGGATGGGGTATTGTGTGGAGCTTGGTAATATAATGATGTGGATGTCCCTTGTTGATAAGGCGATTGTTGTTGATAATAAGAGGTAGAGTGAGCACCCTATTGATGGGGTGGTTGTTGTTGCACATAGGACGTGGATGAGGCACCTTGTTGGTGTAAAGGTTGTTGCTAAGCATAATGAGGATTGGTTTGGTGATTCTATGCAACATTGGTTTGCTGCATGATGTATGGAGGATGTTGTGGATTAGACTGCTACTAGTATGGGTTGGTGTGCAATTGTAGGGGATGTGTGTAAGGAGGTGGTTGTGTTCGTGGTGGATTCTGAGTAGTCACATGGATGTTCAAATTAGCATAAGCAATGTATGTGCTGGATGGATGGTAGAGATATTGTGCGAGAGGGTTATGTTGCATTTGTGTGGGAACGTGCATATGTGATTGTTGATAAGGAGAGCAAGATGGGATGTGTTGTTGTTGTGGAATTGCTATAGAGGCACCATGGGGTGGTTGTTGAGGGTGTGATGCAGTTTGCATTGCCTAATTAGGGGGTCGTATATGAGCAACGATATGTTGTTGTGGGTTTGGAACATTTTGTTGTGGTATGTTCTATTGTGGAACTGAAACATTCTGTTGCGGGGTTTGTTGACAATGTTGTTGTATGGAAATGACAGCGGTATATTGTGGTGGTGCTTGTGAGGGGATAGTTGCATGTTGTGGCGGTGCCTACAAGGCAATGGATTGATGAGTATTATTACCCTAAGGGGGCGGTAGGAGATTGCCTATGGGCATAGGTCCTGGTGGTGGCATCAATGCAAGAAAGGGATTGCCCCCAGTATTGACGAGTGGTTGACTAGGATACTGAGGTGGAAGTGGTGGAGCAAATGGGATGCTTTGTGGCATGCCATAGGCATAGGGATCATAAGGATCAAATGGTGTTGTAGGGGCAACAGATGGAATGGAAGGATAATTGGCAACTTGATGTATCACATCATTTCCAAACTTAGAATGATACCAGTTACCTACAGGTGTACCCTCAGGAACATAGGAATTTCTAGGAACATTCTACGGGTCTTGATGCACTAGAGGGGGTTGGGTGTTGGTGTACTATGACATGTCAAAATCAGATGGCGGTTTGAATCCCTTCATGAGCAAAGTAGCGAGGATCTTATCCCCGCACTCGTCGAGGAGGTGATCTGTCATCTGAACGTTAGTGGGATTGCTTAGGTATTCATCAACGGTGACTTCAGGCTAATTGATCATGTTTTCATCACCGGGTAGTGAAGTATTTTCATTGTCGATGTTAGATTGCGACGAAGCACCATTATGAGGGTCTTGAGGGATGTTCACACCATTGTTAGGATCCTAAGAGGCGTTCACACCGTTGTTGGGATCTTGAGAGATGTTCACACTATTGTTAGGATTTTGAGGGATGTTCAACTAGGAACCTTGACCTTGTTGTTGTGCCATTTGCTTCTTGGTTTGTGATCTAGTCTGAATGGGCATGAAAATGAAAAATTATTGGGTGGACTGAGATACAAGGATGACCTAAATGAAAATTGGAAGATTGATTGGATTGGATAAAGGATTGATTGATAGGAAGATGAGATCGGATGATTGGATGATTGGATAGGATTGATTGGATGATTGGATTGGATTGGATTGAGATTAGATGATTGGATAAGGATTAATTGACAAAATGATTGATAGGATTGGATGATAGATCAGGATCATTTGATGAAATGACTGAAAAGATTAGATGATGGATGATGTAAGAGATTCTAAACCCAGTTGGGAAATCACCCTAGGTGACTTAAGGTGTTGGTTGATCAGATTGAAGGACAAATAGAGGATCATGGCACTGTATCTACCTTGAGATGGAAATGGATTGATTGGGACGAGGATGATGACTTGAAAGACCAAATCCACCTCAAGATAGAAGTGCATTGATTAGGCCAAAGAAAATGATTGATGTGTAGGATAATGATTGGATTCAGACACTTGGGTCAATTTGGATAATAACCTCTAAAACAAGGTCTAGGGGATTTGGATTGAGAGATCGATGATGAATGATACAACCTAGAGATGCTCTAAGAGTTCCTATATGATGCGGGTGATGATTGAATGGCCTTGATAAATTATGAGTGGACGAAAGGGGATGAAAGTGTTTAGATCACAACAAATGACAAGGTTTTAGGTCCCCAACTATTTGACTCTCTGAATTGGGCATGATTGCCTATTCTAGGTTTCTTTAGACTTGTTTAAATAAAAAATGAGGAAAAATGAGTTATCAGAACGGGCAAACGAGCCTGAAAAATAGAGTCAAGGACTTACTAGATGATGGAACAAGTTCCCCAAACAGCAAAATGAGATCCCTAAACAATGAAATGGGTTCCCCAAATGGTGAAATGGGTTCCCCGAACAATGAAACAGGTTCTCTAAATAATGAAACAGATTCTTTGAACAGGAAAACATGCACTCAGAATGGGAAATGAATGCTTGGAATAGATAAACAGGTGCCCAGAATGACTGAACGAGAGGTGAATTTGGTCGTTTAGAGGGTAGGTACGCCCCTTTAGAGGGAAGGTATGCCTGTTTGGTAAAAATATTGACAATTCTGACCAAAAATAGGTTGACAAAAGCTAATGCAAAGGGCAGGTACGCCCCTCTGTAGGAAACTTGGATTTGACTTAAGTGAAAATAACTATGGCAAGGACCAAAGTCATAGAAAACAATAAGCAATAAGGCTAACTTGACAAAACTTCAATGGTTTTACACAAGAAGACAATTCAGACAGCACAATCCTACGATTAGTGTTAAAGGTATGGCTGACACAATTCTCTAATCTAGGCTGAACAAGGCGATCTAGGGAGTCCTCGATATACGTTGAGTACGTAAGGCACAACCATGAACACCAGCTTGTCACAAGCATGAGTTGGGAACCCCAGCGAGATTCTAAAGGGCTCGAACCAACTCTTCACGTCTATCTAGGTATCACCCTAGCTTCGACGCTCCACCAGACACGACGTGACTAGATTGGGGTACAGCTTTGGCTCCCCCCCTTTATATACCCCTCTAGTACACGTGGTTAGGATCATCCCTTGGGGTGATGAAATCCCCAAGTAGGTCCCACTAAGAAGAGAATGCTAACCATTTTTTACTACTCCCCAGGCTCACACGAAGTGCAAGGGGAAAGCTTAAACGATATAACACCCCCTTGGGTAACACAAAGGACTTAGGTAAGCTATGATTTCTCTTCACCCAAGATTTCCAAATGGCGTAAGGGGATTGGATACGTCAATAGCTTACCTACAAACACAACAAACAACATTTTGACTCCCCTACTTAGACTATGTGCCTAGATATTAAAGAAATTGACAAAACAAACAACTAATTAACAATCAGATATGTCTGCCCTATAGAAAATATGTTAAAAGTTTGTATTTTGGTCTTCAATAAGCATTGAGAGTTGCACAAATGTTTGAAAAAACTAACACAAATGACAATAGGATGGGTTAGGGTCAGTACTAATCAAAAACGTAAATTGAAAATGAAATTTACCCCTTATTTTTACCTTTAAAAAGTCTCTATCCAGCTCAAGTTTGCCCCTCTGTAAGGGCAGGTTCGCTCCTCTATAGAAAATAGTTAGAATCAGACTAAAAAATTGAAAATTGAAAGTTTTTTTGTCTGTGTCAAGGGCAGGTTCGCCCCTCTACAGAAAATAGTCAGTAAATAGAGAAAAAAATAGAAAACTGAAAGTTGGTTTCCTGTGTCAAGGGCAGGTTCGCCTCTCTGGGAGGGCAGGTTTGTCCCTCTACAGAAAATAGTTAGTAAACAGAGTAAAAAATAGAAAACTAAAAGTTGTTTTTCCTGTGTCAAGGGCAGGTTTGCCCCTGTGGGAGGGAAAGTTTGTCCCTCTATAGAAAACATTCAGTAAACAAAATAAAAAATAGAAAACTGAAAGTTGTTTTTCCTATGCCAAGGGAAAGTTCACCCATTTGGGAGGGTAGGTTCACCCCTCTACATAAAACAGTCTGTAAACAAAGTAAAAAATAGAAAATTGAAAGTTTTTTTTCCTGTGTCAAGGGCAAGTTCGCCCCTTTAGGAGGGAAGGTATGCCCCTCTACAGAAAATAGTTAGTAAACAAGCTTAAAAATAGAACTTTACCTTGTTGTTTGACCTCTGTCAAGGGCAGGTTTGCCCCTCTGTAGGGGCAGGTACGCCTCTCTGTGTCTTTAACTTGCAAAAAGTAAAAAAATAGCAAATGTGAAACTAAAAAAGGACCCGTTAGTGGGTCCCACCGGGTGTGCCATAAATGTGTGTAAGTTTTTTTCTATCTAAATATGCAAGACTTAACTAGAAATGCAAAATAAAGAAACACAAGACCACCTCAATAATTAGCCTAAGTTAAGCACAAAAGAAATATAGAATGAGAGTGATTAAACCTTCCTTGCTAGTGTTGATCTCCTTGGTTGGCCATTGATGTAGCTTAAAATATGTGCTCCTTGGACGGAAATTGTGATGAGAAATGGATGCAAGGTGGGGTACGATCTAGACTAAGTATGCCATGATAATGGAATGAATGCAAGTATGCAAAATGGCTTGAATGCAAAGAGTGCTTAATGATGGCTTGAATGGCTTGAATGACTTAAGAGCATAAGGGTGTTACAACATGCATAAGGTTTTTTAATGAATGAAAAATGGGGGTATTTATAGAAGAAGTTGAATTCTCTAGAGAATTCAATGGTCAGGATTGAGCCACCATGGCCAAGATGAAGGGCTATGGTGAGTTGAGGACTCACAAGCCCTCACATCTTGACATGTGGAGGATGAAGTGTCCAAAGGACATGGTGAGATGGAAAAGGGTACAAATGATGTGCAACAAGTGATGTGGAAGAAGGATAAGTACTTTGAAAGTACCTTGGAAGGTGAGAAGATTTCCTCAAAAAATAATTTCTTGTTCCCACATGAGAGGAAAGTGACATATGAGGAATTTTAGTATTCCTCAAAAATCTCCATGGGGAAGAGGAAAGTAGTTGGATAAATAAATGTGAATTAAAAATTCACATGATTGGGAATAATCTTGTGGATAAGACAAGGTTCCCAAAAAGTAAGATTTTGACACATGTGAGTGATATGACAAGTCAAATATTCTAGAAAACTTTGGCACATGTGAGTGATGTGACAAGTCAAAGGTTTTTCGAACTTGCATAGGAATAAGGAGAGTCTTGGAAGGATAAATGTGAATTAAAAATTCACATGGGGAAGAGAGGAGTCTTGGATAAATAAATGTGAATTAAAAATTCACACGAGGAAGAGGGTCAATGCCAAATGTGGAAAATGTGAAGGTTGACCAAAAAGATATGCTAAATGTAGCAAGGGGATTAGATTAAGGTTGTGCAAATACATGATTAAAGAAATTAATAAGGGATTAAAAGCAAGTGGCAAAAGTTGGAGGATGTGACATTAATCCCTGATTAAGGGTGTGCACATTCTAATCATGGATTAATTAAATTAATCCAGATTAGAAGAGGATTATGGAGGATGTGACAAGGAGAAAGAAAAAAGAAGAATTTAAAATTGATTTTATTCAAAAAGGTCAACTGACTAAATTAAATAAATTGATATGTTTATTTAATTTAGAGAGGAAAAGGTGTAAGGTAAATTATTTAATTGTTAAATTAAGTACTTTAGGAACCTTAGGCAGAAGGTGAAATATTAATTAAATAAATTGTTTAATTAATGTTGATGAAATAGACAAATAAAGTAGACAAGTTTGACCATGTGGGAGTGGTTAAATTTGGATGTCTACAGAAGGAATTGAATTTGAAGAAATTTTTTGCCCCTATTGCTAGGATTGAAGTTGTGAGACTATTTCTTGCCTATGTTCCTTACAAAAACTACAAGGTTTATCAGATGGATATCAAGTTAGCATTTTTAAATGGTGAACTGGAAGAAGAAGTGTATATTGAGCAACCTGATGGATTCCAATTGACTGATCAGGGAGATATGGTTTTTCGGTTGAAGAAAACACGGTATGGAGTCAAGCAAGCCCCAAGAGCATGGTATGCTAGATTGGACAAGTATTTGTTGAAGCTTGGATTTAACAAAGGTACTGCTGATAGTAATCTATGTTTCAATATTGATTATGATAAGGATTTTATTGTTGATGTCTTTGTTGATGATATCATTTTTAGAGGAGATGATAGTTTGTGCATGAAGTTTGTTGATGAGATGCAAAGTGAGTTTGAGATGTCTATGATTGGAGACATGAAATTCTTTTTGGGATTGAAAATTACATAGTTAGATAAAGGGATCTTTATATCTTAGTCCAAGTATGTGAAAGAATTACTAAAGAAGTTTGGTATGGAAGATTCAAAGCCAGTTGGTACACCTATGGTGACCGGATGTAAGTTGACACAAGATGATGATTCCTCGAAAGCAAATCAAACTAGATACAGATTGATGATTGGTGGATTGCTCTATTTGACTCAGACTAGCCCTAATATCATGAATGTTGTATGCATTGTTGTAAGATTTCAAGTTGATTCTAAGGAATCTCATGTGACTGTTGTGAAGAGGATTTTTAGATACTTGAAGGGGACAATTGATTTTGGCCTATGGTATCCTAAAGGTGATGATCTTACTTTGAGTGCCTTTACTGATGTTGATTGACAAGAGATGTGAATGATAGAAAGAGTACCAGTGGTGGTGCATTTTTCTTAGGAAAGAAGTTGATTTCATGGTTAAGAAGTTGAATGCCATTTCTTTATCTACTACAGAGGCAGAATATATTGTTGCTACTAGCAATTGTACTCAATTATTGTGGATGAAGCAGATGTTGAAAGATATTAGAGTTGTGTATGATGAGCCTATTGCTATATTCTATGATAATTCAAGTGCAATTAACATTTCTAAGAGTCTGGTGTTGCATTCAAAGACCAAGCATATATCTATCAAATTTCACTTTTTGAGAGAGAAGGTGAGTAAAAAGGAAGTCATATTGGAGTATGTGCCTACTAAGGAACAAATTGCAAACATCTTTACCATTTTTTTCCTAAGGATAATTTTGAGTATCTCAAAGGGAAGCTAGGGGTGATTACCCCTCCTAATCAAAACTAAGATGCATTGACTTGCATTAGTCAGTGCATTTCACAGTCATATCTTGATCTGAATTGATGTTGTGGTGGCTTCTACTCAGGGGGAGTAGTCAGATGTTCAAATATGTGGCTCAGATCTTGTGTGTATCTTTGTCATTGATGTCAAAGGGGGAGAAGAGTCATGTGAAAAAATTTGTGGGGAGAAAAGTCATGTGAAAGAGTTGAGGAGAAAAGAGTCAAAATCTAAGGGGGAGAAAGTGCTAAGAGATAGTTGTGTTGATGGTGTTTTCCATATCATGTGTTTCCATCAATGCCAAAGGGGGAGGTTGTTGGATGTTGTTGATATGTGGTTTTCATTGATGTCAACACTATTGGCATTAATGTATTTAAGGCTATATATGTTGAGGATATTGAGAAAATTGTAATGGAATAAGTTGCAGGTTGTTAGTGATGAAGTGAAGTTCAGTCTACTAGTTAGCTCAGTACATTGATGATCAGAGGTTGTGGATTAAAGGGTTTGTTGTTGAGTATATCTATTTTATCCACGTTAAGTTTTAGAGATCTGCATGAAGATTTGATCGAGTTATGAGCAGTTGTGTTATGACAGTCATTTTGTTTCTTCAGTTGGTGCTCCTGAATGAAGATGGTGTGATTCTAGTAAGTTTAGTTGTTACAGATGCTTCTCTAGTGATTCATGATGTTTTTGGATGTTTCTAGATCATGCTCTATCAAGGTTGCATGTATGCATTGATAGTTGTGCTCGCGATTGGTGATTTTCTCTTGTGTGTTCATGATTTTCATGTTCATGGCCGACAAGGTGATGGTAGCATGTTGTGGATCTTCGTGGAATAATTTTTGAAGGTGTTTAGTGTTCAAGGATTTTTTTTTTGGGTCTTCACTATGTTGTGGTTGACATTGGTCAATTCACATTGAAAATTATTTATTGTTTTGGGCCAACAATTTGCATATGTTTTATTATTTTGTTGAAGTCGACATGTAGCGATGTAATCTCTTGTTGCGGATATATATAAGCGATTGTTTATTCCATTTGAAGGTGTGTGTGTGTGTGTATGAGATGTGTGAATAATGTCCTAATCATTCAAAGGAAAAAGTAGAGTGTGAAGAAGAGTGAGCAGAGTGTGAATAAGTGTTCATGTTTTTAACGAGAACTGTAATCAGGCATTAGCAGATGCTATTTTCTTAGTTCAAAATCCTGCGGATGTAATCTGAATGTTTCTATAAGACAGTGTGTCTTCCTTTGGGAAGTAAGCCTTGTTGTATTTGAGTAGTGAGCTCTAGGAAGTGTGCCTAAATGCATGTGCATTCCCCATTTATTCTTCTTTATACTTTTAATAGGGTATAATCTTGTGGACTAACCTCCACTGTGGTTTTTCCCCTAATAGGGTTTCCACGTAAAAAAAAATTGGTGTTATGTGTGTTTTTGATGTGTTGATGATTTATGCTTTCATGGTTATTAATCAGATTTGAGAATAAGGTTAATAAATTTAAATTTATGTGACAACTGATTCACCCCCCCCCCTTAGTTGTCTGCCCTTATGTTGCCAACATTAAGATCCTCCAACATATACCAAAATTTACTTAAAATGGTAGACCAAAATTCTTAAAGGCGAAGCAATGCGGACCTAAAAACTGATACTCTATACACTGAAAACTATATTCTATGATAGCCAAATATTCAACACATTTGTTCTACATCGGATCAAAACTCTTGCACTTGTATAATGGATTACCATCACCATACCTACTCATGCTTCACCAATCAACTATACCTCAATATATACTTCAATGTTGACATAAAACCATAATGTTGACATCAAAGACAACACTGTATATGGTCATGTTGATTTTGCCAACAACCATATCAATGACAAGCAAACCAACAATTTCCTCAAACTTCCAAAAATATCCCCCTTTGTCATTGATGGCAACATGCACAAAAATCTTCTCCCCCTTTAAAATCAAGGGCAAAGGGCACACTATAGTTGTGGACACTTAAAAATGTCATGAATGATATCATACACAGGAATTTGATATACTAACATCGTTTCATCCTAAAACCCAACCTCTTTTTTCTTAATTAATTAAATTATCCTAGCTATTTAATTAATCACATCATTTTCATCTATTTACCTAATTGACCTAATTTCATGCTAACATTTCGTCCTATTAAATTAAATAAATCAAATTATTTAATTTAATCCTTAAAGTCCTCTTATTTAAATTTTTTTTTTTTTTTAGACCCAGAACGTGTACGACCCTAAAGCTAGCCTTGTAAACTTTTTAACGTCGGCGCTGGCACACCTCTGGTACCACGAGACGGGGGGAGACTAGAACTCGTGACCAGCAGAGCCGCAACGGAATTACTTAGCCAACCGAGCTAGGGCCCTCGCCCAAGTCCTCTTATTTAATTAAATAACCCTAAGTTATTTAATTAAATATCATGTCACATCTCCCTTTTCATTCAATAAATTAATTATTCAATGAATATCCTAATTCCCCTAATTTGCATAATTGAAACTTTATTTAATTATCAAATTACTAATTAAATATAATCTTCCCACTTGCAAGGGAATATTCCTCCTTTGCGCATTCCTCCAAAAAGGGAACATTCCCATGGAATATTCCTTTGCACAATTAAATTTGGTTTTAATTAACTAAATATCTAATTTCCCTCACCCATGAGAATATTCCTTGAAAATATTCTCTTTCTTCACTCATTTGAAAAAGGGAATATTCCTTTTTCATAACAAACTTTCAACAAAGCTTCTTGTGCAAGTTTTGAAAGTGTGTTTGTTTGGATGAATGTAAGCCCTTCATTAAATATCATCTTGCATCCTCAACCCTTGATGGGAATCCATGATCCATGCCCCTTCTTCCTTCTTTTCTAACCGATGATTGATCCTTTTGATCTTGACCATCAATTTCATTTTGCATATTCTATAAATAGAGCTTGCCTCTATTGAATAGGGATCCATATTTTAATAGTAAAATCATGCTATTAAAACCACTATTATCTTACACTCATATGTCATGTTTTAGAAGGAATTTTAGGTTAATTTCTTGCATCATATTAGCTTAGCTTCCACTAATCGCTTCCACAGTAACATAGGTGCATCCATTTAGCATGTTTTGAAATTAAGGTTTTAATCTTTTGAGCTTAAACTCCATTTAGAATAGCCTTGCATACACAAATATCGATCATCTTAGCATAGATCATATTAAAATAACTCTCATCATGTTAACTTAGCTTTTAAATTGTGTTTTATCACACATCTTTCATCGGTTTCATCGATTCTCTTCAATAGGATCGATAAAAACAAGCTCATTATCCACAGGATTGGGAAAGGGTTGCCATTCCACATCAATGTGACACCATTTCCCCAATAGGATAAGTTTCAATGGATTCGAATAGGTGTTTTTGAAGATTTCATGATTTAATATGTTAGTTTTAATGGATTCCTAGTTTAGTTTTTATTGAATGATCTTACTAGACTAATGTTTAGTGGCTTAATTATACTTTGAATCCTCATGGATCAAGTGTAGTTGGCTTATACTAAGTCATTGGTCACATTTTGGCACTAGAAGGAGGGCATGAACTAATTATCAATCTGTCAAATTTCTTGTTAAATCTCCATTTTGCTTGTGTTTTTAGGGACAACACTATTGAAGATTCACCAATGCATTTGATAACGCATCACTATACAACGATGCATTTGGGTTTTTATTTTAGCAATGCATAATTATTTTAGCGACGCATATTAAACTTCGTCACCACACCTTTAAATAGCAACACTAAGCTAATTTTTTAATGCAACATGAATTTTAATATAGCAATGCAATTGATATAGCAACACATTTGACGTCACTATTTACTATAGAGTGGCACTTTTGTTTTTTCAATATAGTGAGGCAACTTTGATACAACAATGCTATTGATGAAATTCGACGATGCAATTGATTCCAATGTCGCAATTTACTGGTAAATAGAGCTAAACCTGAATTTTGACATTTGCTTTAATTTTTTTGACTTTATCTAATGGGTAACATTCACTGACTTCTTGTTTTTGTTTTTAGGCTAACTGGTTTTGCAGGTTTGGATGATAAAATTCAAAGTGAAGGAGCATATTACCATTTGAAACTAACTGTAACAAGTGTTTCAACACTTATGGGGCAACTATAACCCATTTATGGCGCTTTATTTCACATTTTAGGACCAAACCAGATTTTCTTTTTGGCTTTAAAATGAACATTCAAATTGGTTAAAAATGAACCCTCACATCATTATGCTTTTTGGTTTAAAATTGAACAATACAATCCTAACACTTCAAATTGGTGCTTAAAATGAACTCATTTTGCTATGATGGATTAAAATGAACATGTGTCTAAATTGCTTAAGTATGCTTGTTGTGTGTATCCAATCCCCTTGCATTGTGTGTGGTCTTAGGTGAAGAGAAAGACACAAGTATACATTTTCTTCTTGGAAGTTCTTATCTTCTCCCCTTGTGCCTATTGGCAATCATGGGTGACGAAAAGCATTTTACGCTTCAAACATGTGTTACCTTTAGAAAGGCCTGCCACCCAACTTGTGAGAGGGAACAACCCAAATGGTGCTTTCACTTCAGTCCACTATAGGAATACTTGGTGTGACAAAAGTCATTAACCAACTAGTGTAGTTACACTATACCGAAGATCATCTCCTCTAGTATCTGTGTGATACGTTAAAACCCTTAGATGTTTCCAAGGGTTGGGAGGCCTCTTAATTGAGAAAATTCACTGCATGTATAGCACTAGTTTATCCTAAAATTTTGAATTATGAACCTTGTTATTAGTGGTTCGCCATTTCCTTTAAAGTGTATTTTGAGGTAGTGCATTGGAATAACACTGTTCCAAGTATTCCACTGTTCCAAGAAGTTCCTTACCATGTCAGGTTTTTTATTGAGGCAATAAAGAAAATGGGGAAGGGACTCCTTTGTTTGGCATGTCAAGACATTACATTTCTTTGACATAGCCAATTTGTTCATTTCATCTTCATGAATTAATCATCTCTTAGGGGATGATGGTAAGCCTACTAAGAAATACACACCTACCTAGGATTTTTCATGTTTGTGAGTCAATTTAACACTTGCTTGGTTCCAAGATAATTGTAAACAAACATCAACAAGTTTTTTTCAAAAATTTCAAACCCTTTGGTCTTAGTATGGATACCTTTTGACAAAACCTTGATATTGATGCTTGTCCCAAGGATTCATTCTTAGATACCTAAATTCTTTGGTTTACATCTCAATCCATACTTCCCAAAGTTAATCTATATGTAACTATTCCCTTAACTTCATCCTTTTCACAAAATTGACTTTGTGAAATGAATGATGTTTTTGACATAGAAATTTAGTTTGAACTTAAGAAATAAAAAGTGATTGTAGTAAAAAGAAACTCATTTAAGCAAGATAAATTGATAAATTCAACTCCACATGACCATTTGGCGTCTGATCACTTTGGTTGAACAACCAAACCTTACACTTGATATCATTCAACCAGACTTTGAACTAATTGAGGGAGAACAAGTAGATATAATTAGTAGTTTTAGAAGCTTCACTTTTCAAACAAAGGAAACACCCATCCAATGGAGAAACACAACATACATCTTAGACGAACAAGAGGAACAAGTCGATATTGTGGTCGGAAGGCTCATGTTACCACTTCCTGTGTGGCAATAAATATCCTCTTTTTCACAATCTTGTGCTTCTCTAAATTTTCTCTTGCAAAATCAAAATCCCTAAGAGAAGGTCTACATGTCGTCACTTCAAACTTAGGTATCATAGTCAAAAAGTTGTCAAGAAACACCTTGTGAATCTCTACCGCAATAGGAACATTTTGGTAAGGAATTTTTATAGACGTGTTTTGATGAATGATCTAGACATGTATGCCTAATATGAACCCATCATTTAAGTCAGCATTGGTCTTTTAGATTAAGTTACTTCTAGGGTCAAGCATGTTTCTCACTACCTTGGTCTTGTAAAACAAAAGGTTCACTCTAGATCAACATTGGGTCAAACATCTTCATCCATCCTTCATCATATTTTCATCCTTCACTTCACCTATCTTTGAAAAATTTTGAACACACCAACACTTTGGACTTAGACATCATCAAACCAATCCCATAACTTAGCTATGTTGTGTGTGAAATAGATCCTTTTCCATGCACATAGTTGAGTTGTTTATCACATTTTGTGGAAAATTTTATCTTGAAAGTCACAAGTCTACCTTCAAGATTTACAAGTTCATTAACACATTTCATCAAACCAATCACTAGTACAAAAGTGACAATAAAATACTAAGAAACTACTAAAAACTACTTATAAATGACCACAGTTGGTCACATGACCACTAGTAATTTATTGTCAGTCATATATAACACGACCAGATTGATGACTAAACCATTTTTAGTCATTTATTGGTTTTTTTGATTGATCGATTTGGTAGTATATTTAGTCATCGATTTAGTCATTCATTGTTGTGATCTGGTCACTTATTTAGTCACTTTTTTCCACTAATATATTTAGTCGTTGATTTAGTCATTGATTGTTGTAATCTAGTCACTTATTTAGTCATTTTTTATTCACTAGTATATTTAATTGGTCACTTATTTAGTTGTTGATTTAGTCATTGATTGTTGTAATCTAGTCACTTATTAGTTGTTGATTTAGTCATTGATTGTTGTAATTTGGTAGTATATTTAGTCATTTTTATTCACTAATTTTACTAGTCATATATCTAGTCATATTTATTCACTATTCACTGATTTCTGTCAATTGGTAGTATATTTAGTCAATTTAATTATTAATTAATGTCAATTAGTAGTATATTTAGTCATTTTAATTGATTGATGTTTGAGGATTTAAGCATAAAATATAGAAATACACATCAATCATCAATTGCACACAATAAGACAACCATTGAGAAGGAAAAATTGGTGAACTTTATTAATAAAAGAAAGGTGTTCTAGTTACAACTTACAAATAGAGTACTATAATTGTTGTTTTTAGCAACAAGACTAAAAATATGAGTTACAATATTGCAAAGAAATGACTGCGAGAAAGAAACTTCTCCAAAAAACTTCTGCAATGATGGAAATGCATGCTTGAAGCCCTTTAATGCAAGCACATGCCCCTTTCATCTCTTAAAACTTCTACAATGTGGGCAATCTTCCTAGAGAAAGTTGTAATGTGTAGAATCCAAGGAGAGTGTTGATCGTGTCCCCTATATGAAGCTCTCTCCTTCAACATAGTCAACAATAATCCAGCTAGAATATTTCCTCCTTTATATACAATGTGCCATTTGATATTAGCAACAAGGTGTTTCCTTTTTCGCCATAAATGAAGTTGTGCCTCAATACAACCAAAAAAATTAATATTAGTCTCAATTCAGAAAGAATAAAAGTGCATTGTATATTGTAAGTTTACAAAAGAAAGTCCAAACACAATAGAAAGATAAATCAATTAAAAAATTGTAGCCTTGTCAACAAATTCCTTAAATAGAGTGTTCAACATAGGCCTAAAATATGCATATTGAACCATTGATTTCATAACCTTGTTCAAAGTTTAAGAAAGGTGATATGCTCATATTATAGAATGCAGTTGACATTATAGAATGAAGGCTATCAACACTAACTATACTGGAACAACATTATCAACTAAAATTTCCTAGAAACCAAGCCCAAGAATGCCATCAAACTTAATTAGACAACAAAATTTTCAATCATAGTTCATGTGTTGTCTGAGTAAAGACCTACACCATGGAAGAATCCATTTATACATAAATTCCAAATTAAGTTGATGAGAAAAGATCTTTGATATCCAACTGGGAAGCCTTAACATCCAAAAATTACTACCCTAATGTTCCACAACAAGTTTCCCAACTGTAACATCATCTTTACTTAAGAAACTAGATATTGATCCACTACCATATTGAATCTCACAGGATTTTCCTTCACAAACAAAAAATGATATACATTAATTTTTTACCAACTTCATTAATATCCCCATGTAAGCAGACTAAACTAAGTGAGGTTGAGGGTTTGAAGTAGAGTACCATCTTCTTGGTATGTGCTTGAATTTTATGACTTGTATCTTGAATGAAAATAGCAAGCTAGTTGCACTATAAAATCATTGTTAATCATTGTTACAAAAATAACCACAAAATCCTCTTTAATTAAAATAATCCTTCTAGATATTTTAGTTAATTTCTAAGAGAGCTAATTTCACTATCCAAACAACCATCAATCTATTCACTGTATATAATTTTCCAAAATTCATAATTTAAATGTAATGAAACTAACGATAATTAACAAAGATTTGACACCAAAATGTAGTACAAAATGAATTGTTTGACAAAATGCCTCAAATAGATGTCATCTCATGGAATAAAATGATATGATTATAGAATGTGCACAAAATGGATTTTGCAAGGAAGCTCTCAAAATCTTTGAATTAATGAAGCACTCTGGAACACCGACATTGTAATCTTTGCTTGTGTTCTAGATGCATACAGTCATGCATGTTTAGTGGATGGGGGTTGCACATACTTCACACGTCAGTAACCCTTATTGCATTACATATATAGTTGATCATTAGGTGTGCATGGTTGACCTTCATGCCCATGTTGGCTATCTTAAGGACACCCTAAACATTATTACTAAGATGTCAGTTAAACTTTGGTTGAACCTATGGATCATATTTGAATTTAGGCTGAGTATTCCAACAACACTGATTTTTTAGTCGGATCCTAAAAATGTTGTAACTTATGTTCTCTAAAACATCTATGTAGAAGTGGGAAAGTGTGGTGAGTTTCAAATAGTAAGGAGATTGATGAAAGATGGAGGAATTAAGAAGATACCTGCATGTAGTTGGATTGAAGGGCATAAATGGGTACATGCTTTTTGTGTAGGAGATAGATCACATCCACAAATATGGGAGATCTATGCAAAATTGGAGAAATTGGCTTAGAAAATGAAGGCAACAGGGTATTTCTAGATTCAAGACTTTTACTCAATGTTGTGGAATAGAAGAAAAAAGAATCATTTATCTACCACCATAGTGAAAAGTTAGCAATTGCATTTGGTTTGTTAAACATGACCCCTGGTACAACTATTAGAGTTGTTAAGAACCTTCGAGTATGTTCTAATTTTCACACTGCATCTAAATTCATCTCCAACATTGTTGCAAGAGAAATTGTTCTAAGAGATGTGAACCATTTCCATCATTTTAAGCAAGGACAGTGTTCTTGTGGAGAATATTGGTGATGCTAAATGAAACAATCTAAAAAATAGGCTTACACTATAATAATGTGCACTACATCAGATATCCAGTAATAACGAAGGGACATCCATCAAAGCATAACAACAAGAATTTTTTTGCCATATGTTATAGTTACAAGTGCCCTGCTAGACATACGTGAAAATGTGGAAGCAATATACAAAAGGCAAGCAAACTATTTCAAAAAAATGCCTCAAAGAAATGTGATATTTCTTTTTATAGTTTAACCACGATACCACACCATTTTGACATGATCCTTGCGGTGATGCAGGATGTTACCACTACACCGCATCATTATTTCCCAACCTTCACAGTAATGCAAGATGTTATCGCTACACTGCACCGTTATTGCTCGACCTTCACAGTAATGTGAGATGTTACCACTACATCACACTGTGCCTTCTTGGCTCTTGTGGGGATGAGGGATAAGTATTTTGAGTTACCACCATACCGCAAATTTATTGCTCAGCCTTTGCGATAATGTGGGATGTTACCACTACACCGCACCGTGCCTTCTTGGCTCTTGAGGTATGGTAGTATTATGAAACTTGTCATGACCATTTACTAACTTTACACAATAGTCTTATGAAACTTGTCAATATTTATGGGCACCTTTTAAATTACATTCAAATATATATAAGGAAACTATCATATAGGGATGATAGTCCCAAGAAACATGGTAATGGTTCCACCAATAAATAGTTAACTAGAAACCATGAATTTTCAATGCATAATGGAGAATATACAGAGAGTTAAGTCAGTGAGCTGCAAACATCGTTGGAGAATTTTCATCAAAAGTATGACAATCTAAGAGTTTGTAGTAGAAAACCATACACCCTCAAAGACCTAACAGTCATAATAGACTTAGTGATAGCTTTCAGAGTCATAAGAATAAATTCATAAGAGAATATATGCAAGAGCATGAAAAGACACTAAGATGGAAGGGCAGTTGGTAGATTTGAAGAATCAGATAGGTGTAGTGAGAATGTAGGGAGAACAAAGTAATTTACAATCAAGAGCATCATGGTATTTTCTTAGGTGACTATATTTGGGCAAGGAGAGAACTTAGTGACAACATTACCATCAAAACAATAAGGATGCTCAAAGCCCTACCAAACCCTAGGGCCTTTTTCATCACATTGTAGAGATCTCAAACATGAATGAAGATATTTCACAGACTAAAATCGTCTCTATTTTTTATGATCACAAAAAGTAGCAAAATGTAACAAAAAGTATCAAAAATTTAGATTTACAAGTGATGAAAAGAAGTACATGGAAAGTATATTATGCTGAATTTATTTAAAAAAAAAAACTTAACCATTAACTATCCAATACAATCTAACAAAATACAAATATACAATGAAATATTATGACTAACAAAATGATAATTTTAACGGTTATCTTAAGGTAGACAATTTTTTTTTTTACAAACTGTGAAAAATACTACTCTTAGATTATTCTAAACAAATAACATTTTCAAGCAACATTTTTTTAGATCCATCCAGCTGTACAAAAAACAAATCAAATAGGCAACGATCTCAAAGATCTGAAGGTTTAAAAATCTAATATTTTTAGATATATTCTTGGGTGTATCCTACAAAATTCATCATAGAAGGATAGGTCCTTGTTGATGGTGTTTTCTGCACAACAACAACTCAGACAGAATGCAATATTCTATCTCTCTTGAAAGGTTATTTCCAATAATAAATCACTAGAATCACCCCAAGGTCTCTCGGCTGTTAGGTCATAACAATGCATAAACAACTCAGATAATATGTGAAAATGCTGGTAATCACAATCGGACCTTACTACAAGCAAACTGTATCTTTCCACTTATCAGATCTTGCAATTTGATGATCTTAAATCCTAGATCTAACCAGATAATAAAGAAATAGCAAAAGATAAGGGTGCAAGGATATGATAAGATCTAGACTATACCTAGAATGAGTAATGCAAATGACAGATATTTGGAATGGACCAATCTCAAGTAACCAATTCTTGCTTAACCCACAATGCAATCTTACAAGAACGGTGCAATCTTCTAAGGTATACAGATTTTCAAATCATAGACATTCATCTACAATCGAACTTAAGCACACATAAACGAATATAAGGTCCAGGTTGACTTCACCAGCCTACTACAATTAGATAGTTACTGGGAGTATAGACCAGAGATTGCTACGAACATTCCAAATATGAAATCATGAACACCATTCACCAAACTAAAACTAATCTAATTCTAAACACTAAACCCTAAATCTTCAAGCAATTTGAAAGATAGAACAATAAGAACCATGCAAGATAAAATAACACAAGAGATTTCACCAGGAAAACCACAATGTCTTCAATTGTATTAAATCACCAAAATGTTGCAACAATTCAACTGTTCTGATTACAATACTTGCTTCCAGAAATTGAATACTACTCCTACTACAAAATACTCTAGCTCTTTAGTCTTACTTATCTCTATTATCTTCTAGCTAACCTTTACAATGAGGCAAGAATGCCCATTTATAGCAAATCTCAAGACATGTCGGCCCAGCCAAACATTTTTACAAAATAAGAATAACCGCCCAAAACAAGTCGGCCAAGGAAGAATCAAAACTAAGGCACACATTAAATGCCATTCACCATCAAGGTCGGCCTTGACACAGTCCCCAATGTAGTCCGGTCCAATGCACGCCCTATGATAATAGGGAAGCACAAATCTCAAAATAGGCATTAACTGCCACCCCCCTTATCCTCTCTCTGAACCGATGACCCTTGGACCCTCAAAAATGTTCCATCCATCTTGGTGATAGGTGGCAAAGGCAAAACCCTAAGTTTGCATTTAATAGCATCAATCTCCTCCTTGGACCGCCCAACAGTCTTATCCCAATCCTCCTTGTTGGCCTGATATCTATCCATCACTGCCAGGTATATGGCTGCATCATCTAACTGGTGGCCCATTACCACACTTTCAGAATCTGGGGCGTAAACTTCATGCCACCATTCTTTGAGTTGCTCCAGAATCAGATATTTTGGGGCAATCTTCTTCCTGCCGGTCATGACCTCGAAGAAGGCAATGCATCCATCATACACACTGGTTAAATTAGTATCAATTGATTTCCTTCATTTCTGGATCTTCCTCATTGCCTTCTGCCTAATCTGCAGAGCCTCAAACCACTCCCAGGGTTCATCCAATCTGGAAGAAGGAAGAATTCCATCTGCAAGCAATTGATCCCTACCATGTCCCAGGATGACCCTGGATTTCTGCAACAAGAGGTCAATGTCCTCCTTGTCCTGAGACATCACATGCTCCAACAACTCCCTAGTTTGGACTGCATCCTTTCCAACTAATAAGATTTCCCTGATTGTATCATCTCCCTTTGTTTGCACATTCTTGAGCCAATCCACTGTAGTATGAGCTGAGGCTTTCATTTTCTCTATTTCGGAGATTGTTTCCTTGGGCAGAAAGCCAAGAGTAACTGAAGAAGAAGGGTGGAGGGATTGCAAGGGTTTGATTACCTCCTCCAGGCATTTCTTAAGTCTTTCATTCTCTTTCCTTAGCTCATGTTTGGTCTGGGTCTCCCTCCTCAATCTACCGATGATCACAGCACTGGACCCCTCATATTCCTCAATGTCCTGCTCCATGGATGCTGGTCCAAGGTTGATAGTTTGCACATTGTAATCTTGACCAGTGACCTCTTCTCTTGTCTTGTCCGCGGCAGGAGTGGCAATGTGGATGACCCTGTTATTTGCCTCATCTCTTTCCACCTTGGACACCACCTTAGCTGCCTTCTTTTTCTTCCCCTTGCCAATCTTAGACAGCATTTCATCCCAATCCAAGGGAGTGTCTTCGACTACCACCTGTTTCTTTCTTGCAATCTCCTTCTCAAGCCAGTCCGGGGCTGCAGGCTCTACCCGGATTTCTTCTGTTCTTGTTTCTTCCGGCTGTTCTGTCATTTTCTCTTCTACCTCTGCAGTTACTTTATCCTCCTCCTTCTCAGGGAGCTGCTCACCTTGATCAATTTCTTCAAGCTCCACCTCTGGCTATACCGGTGATGGGGTTTTAGCAGGAGTGTCCTTTTCAGGTGATCCGCGGCTTCTGTCACTTTCCGGGGAGTCTTCATATTATACCAAAGGAGAAGTGTGCATTTCCTCCTCTTCAACTTCAAGTTCAGCTGCCTCACCAAAGAGTGCTCCCTCCTTGAATGGCTCTGCCTCCCCACTTGTCTCATGTTCTTCCGGAGCCTCTTGCTCATGTACACTTGGTGGAGGAGAAGCAACCCTGGGTGGTTCCATGACTGGTGATTTTGGCGGGGGATCTGCCTTTGGCACAGTGTCCTTTGGAGAGGGAGTCCTGGATCTCCTCGTGTAAACTTTTGCTTTCTCCCCTCCTGAACTCTCCACATCAACAATAGGAGGCTCATCTTTTGATGCATCTTGACTCTTCTTCTTTGTAGCCCTTGTTGTTCTTGCCTTCTTCGGTGGTGGAGGAACATCTTCCTCTTCTGCTTTTTCTGACCCTTCCTCATCAGAGGACTTACTAATCGTTAAAGTCTTCCATCTCCTCTTTCCTTTTGGCTTCCTTTTTGTTTCGGGCTCACTTTCCTTGGGGCCTCTAATCTTTATCTTGAAAGGAGAGCTCTTTGCATTTTTCCCTTTGGGGTCATCTTCCCTGGATTCCTCTGAAGTAGACATGGGATTGAGGTCTCCCATCAAATTGAAGGTACAAGTTACCTTCTCACTCTCTAGCTCCCAAATCTTGTGCTTCAACCAAGAGGAGGTGAATTTCATGACTGGGGCCATTAGGTCCTCCAATTCTGTGACCTCATCATCATTCCAGCCGATGTCCCCGATCGACCTGTCCTTCACAGCTTCATAGGCATGATCCTGCACCAGGTTTCCATCATCTTCTAGTTGATCTGGGATCAACTTGACATTGTACTGTCTTATTGCCTCCACAGGGAGCCTGGAGTACCTCTTCTTTCTGGCCTCAAGATCATCCTTGATGTTGGCCCAATAATCTTCCAGGTCGTCTTTATGCCGGTACTCCCTAGTGGCTTTCTTCTGTGCCTCTCCTATGATATCAAAGTTCATCCTTTTGGAGTGGAAAGAGAAACCATATGCCGCCAATTCCTCTCCTGCAGTGTGGGCTGATTGGATGGAAGGGCACATTTCTGCTACACCAATCCCGAGAGGGAAATCTCCACCAAAGCCTATCTTATGCTTTTCTTTCTTCACAACGGCATCAAACTCACAAATCTGCCTCACAACCTCCAACAAAACAATGTGATATGTGGGATACCTAGGCAACCTGTATGGAGCAACCAGACATCCATCAATTCTGAGGTAGGTGAAGGTGGGGAATTGAATGAACCAGGCTCCGTAGTTCTTTATTAGCCCCTTGGCTCCATCTGACAATCTCATGTGCTCAGCATTCTGCAACATCCAGGCAATATGCATTGTGAATGCATCATTAGCCCTTCTGTAATCCTTATGTCCAAGATGCAACTTCGGATAGACCTCATAGACTATATCTTGTCCAAGCGTCCCTCGTGGATTCAGACCCTTATAAGGATAGAACCTGGCTAACACATACATGACATAAGAGGACATAGTGAACCTCTTAGTCTCCAGAACATTCCTCAGCTATTTGTCAATTTCAGAACTAATAAGCCCTGCCCAGTGGTAGTTAGTTCCTTGCTCAATCTTGGTGATCACGTGGACCATCCAACTCTCTAGCACTCCGGCGGTCTTCAAACCGGCTACCCTGCTCAGAAATGTTATGGCATCATAAACATCCGACCTGAACTTAACTCTATGCAACTGCTTGGGCAATTTAGAATGGTGGGACTTTGGTTTCTCTAGCCATGAATTGATTATATGGTGAGCCTTGACTGGCTCATTCTCATAGTATGTCTTAGAGGTGTCTATGTTCAGAGCACATACTGAAGGTAGATCAGGCATGTCGAAGGCTTGTGCAATGGAGACAGGATTGAAATTTGCCAAGACCCTTCCCTCGGTGCTGACAACCCTTTGCATGTCGAAGTCATATTGCCTAGCACATTCCAGAATCAGCTCATAACATTGGATCGCTGGAGGAAACCCAGCCACATGCACAAGTCCGGACTTCATCATTCCCTGCCTTAAGGCTGACAGATCCTTCTCAGCTGTCCTCTGCCTGAATTCTTCATATCTCCAGGCCCCAACATTGGTGTCAGACACCTTGGACCATACGGAGGATATCCTGCTCTTAGGAAGCTGACTCTTGACGTCCAATCTTAATCGTTCTGCCTCAGAAATGGATGACCCCTTCGTGCCACCCTTAGATTTTCTGACAGCAGCGTTGCTTGATTCGGCCTGCACCCACAAAAGACATCATTAGTATTCAATTATTATACATATTCCAACCCAAAGATTAGCCTAAAATCATATAAAGCAATCAAAATCCATCGCAAACATCTAATCCTTGAGGATCTGGAGAAATAAGGCAGTCCGGGAAAATCGTGCAAACCAGGAAAATCCGGTCGGGGTGGAATTTCGGAGAAATCCAACCCAGACGGATTCTCGCTGCCAAAGCATCATTAATACAGCCAAAAAATCATTAGATTATCGTGAGATTCATTTATTTGCAACAAGAAATAAGCATTCAGCATTTATTCCATCAATCCTATCTTCGAAAAATCAAAAAGTATAAGACCAGACAGGCAAACCGGAAAAATCCAGATGGGACGGATTTTCGCGGACAAGTAGAAGCATTTCATAAATTACTCCAGTCCGCGGAAATATCCTAAACCGGAAAAGTCCGGGTGCGCAGAAATTCCGCAGACACCACGGGAACCCGATGAAGGAAAACCCGCAAACTGACGATTAAATGATCACGCAATCTTTTCTACCTGAGTTCTAATGGTCTCAAAACCGACGCTAATCAATAGAATTCAGGTTGCACATGATCTCAAACTCTCAAAGTTCTCAAATGACGAGTCCACATGGTGAAATGGCAATGCCCTAATTCCAATAACCAGACCCCCGCCATTAAAGCCTGGGTAAGCTCAAGGTTTGGAAAACTATCCCTAAAGACGAATCCAGATTCCTCCGAGTCCTCACGAGGTAGGGGCTAATTCAATACAGGCGGAAAATTGACAAATCATAAAGAATTCATTATTCTGAGCCGAGCACCGAAAACCCTAACCTTATTCAATATGGCAAAATACACACTTAGGGGACACAAAAATGACCCAGGACATCATCCAAACAGATTCACCCGTCCTCTAATGAATAAATACGAGCAAACAAAGAAGGCACAGGTGATGGGGTTTCACGGAAGGATGGGTCAAACCCCAATTTGGTAAAACAAACTCGCGACCAAGTATGGCCGACCCAGAACGACCACCATTCAGCACAGGAAAACTCAATCATTATGCAAAATAAACAGAGGGCCAACGAAAACCTACCATGGATCAATCCAGTCGAAAACTCAGTGTCGAAGAAGCAACCACGAAGCAAACACGTCCTGGCAACGCAAATCTAGGTACCGACACCCAGCAATCCACACACAAGCAGCTTGAAATCAATCCTCGAAGCTCAAATGAAATTCTCAATCGCCAGAGCAATCAGCAAGTGAATGGATGAGATCAAAATGACGTTTGAAATGCCCTAAATCCGCCCATATACTCGTTTGAGCAAAGGTACTTTGGTCATTAATGAGCGACAAGACGCGTCTGACAAGTCCGGAAACCCGAGCCTAGGATGGAATTTCGGAAAATCACAAGACACGTGGAAATCCGGATGGACAGAAATTTCACGGAAATGCATAAACCGGGGAAATGATGAAGTTCGGGATTTTGGCACAATCCGGGAAAATCCGCAAGAACCGGAAAATCCCGGGATCAAGCAGAAACCCGGATTCGGAGAATCCAGCCAGAAACGGACAAGTAACCAGGGCCCGAAAAAATCCGCCAGAGCAAGAAAGTCCCGGAGTCAGGTGAAAACCCAGATTTTGCCTAAAACTCAATTTCAAGCAATTCAAGCCTCAAGGCAAGGTCAGGGCTAGCAAGACCAACATGTCAAGACCTCAAGATGATAATTCCAATAAAACCAAAGGTCAAAAGACACCAAAAAGAGGGTCCCTACTCCAAGTGGGGCGTGTGTGCAAAAACTGCACAACAGTCCTCACCTCATTTAGACCTGGATGTGGAATTGCTTTTGTTGTTTCCATAGAATCCAAAATAGGCCTAACAAATGCTGGAAGAAATAACCCTATAAACACGCAAAAGAAAAAGCTAAATCGGTAGTAATTTACTAATTTTCATTCAACTTCTTTGTAATCATTTTAAGTACCTAATTCTATTGTACTTTAAAGATTTATAATATGAAGTTTAGCTATTCAAATAGCTTAAATAATTTTAAGTTATAAAATTGATAAATAGGCTTTAGCAATTCAAAAATCATCCACTTCTAAAATTTTAAATATCTTTAACGTATCTATTTACCATTGTTAGAGAGTTGCAAACTATGAATTGTCCTTTGTCCTATAGGACTAAGAAAGGAAAAACACTATCAAATAATGATTGAATCATAATGAATAGTCGACAAAAAATGAAAGTAACTATCAAATAGTGACAAAGATATGTCCTCTAATAGTAATTCAAAAAAAAAAAATCCACTTCTAAAATTTTAAATATCTTTACTGCATCTATTTACTGTTGTTAGAGAGTTGCAAACTATGAATTGTCCTTTGTCCTATATGACTGAGAAAGGAAGAACATTGTCAAACAATGATTGAATCATAACAGTCCAAAAATAATGAAAGTTATTGTCAAATAGTGACAAAGATCTCTCTCTCTCCTCTCTCTCTCTCCCTCTCCTTCCTTCTCTACTCTATATCTCCCCTCTCCCTCTCTCTACCTACCTCTCCCTCCATCACTCCCTACCACTCTCTCTCTATCTTTCTCTAATTCTCTCTATCTCACCTATCCCTCTCTACCTCTCCCTCCCTCCTCTCTCTCATTCTCTCTATGTCACCACTCTCTCTCAATCTCTCTCTCTATCTCACCTATCCCTCTTTACCTCTCCCTCACTCCCCCCCTCTCTCTCTCCCTTACTCCCTCCTCTCTCTCTCTTTCTCCATCTCTCTCTCACATCTCTCTTTCTCTCTCACCTCTCTCTCCCTCCCTCCCTCCCTCCCTACGTCTCCTTCCATCTCTCTTTCCCACTCTACTTCTCTCTATCTCCCCTCTCCCTCTCTCTACCTACCTCTCTGTTGCTCTCTCTCACCTCTCCCTCCATCTCTCCATCCCTACCTCTCCCTTCATCTCTCCTTCCCAACCACTCTCTCTCTACCTCTATCTCCCCTCTCCCTTTATCTACCTACCTCTCCCTTCATCACTCCCTATCACTCACTCTTCTCTCTCTCTCCCCTCTTTTTATCTCTCCTCTCCCTCTCTTCTTTCATTTGGCCCTAGCATTCTAAAAATGCATTTTCATTTGGCTAGCGTCAAATGATTTGCATTTGTAAATACCAACCCTTTGGGTTGGATGACCATTTCATGCCAAAGACGTGTTTTTTTGAAAAGTTAAAAAATATTCACATTTTTGGTTGTGCTCTCCATCAAGTTTGCATGTGTTTCAATACAAATTTATAAAAATACCACAGTGATATTAATCTCTCTTAGCTATCTGACCATATGTTTTTTTTTGAATGTTTTGGTTATGTTAAGGTTTTCATCTTTAATTTTTTTTGTTAGTGTGTTCAATTTTTTTCAAAAACCAACATGTGGTATTTTGGGTATAGTTTTTACTCGTTCATCAAATTTTGAAACAAATTAAATTTTTAGATACTAGACTCCATTCTACATGTATTGAAAAAAATAAAATTTATTTTAGATTAGTTTTCAAAACATTTGGGGGGAACACTCAAATTTCTATTTTTCAGGATGTGTCCACTCCAAAAATTAGTAAAAAATTATATATTTAAAAAAAAAATAGCCAAAAAATCTGGCATAAACTACATGGTGTTAGCTAGTTTCTCGTTGAAGTGATTTTTAAAATTCTAAAAAAAAGTTAACATTTTAGGGGGAGCACACCAAACACTATTATTTATTTTTGAAAAAAATACGACCACTTTGTGTGCTCCCTCTTTTTGAAACCCTTAATCTTCACCATTTAAAAGAATAGTAGTTTAGAAAGTAAATTTGAAGCACAACAACTCTTGTTCTTGTCACATTTTCAAATTTTGAGCATAACTATCTTCATTTTCTCGTCAAATATCAGAATTTGTTGATTTTAGAGAAAAAAGTGGCATCTTAAGATCCCCTTTTTGTATATTCGTGCATCTCAGTGCACTTACCCAGTTGTTTAAATCAAATACTCAAATTAAATGTGATTAATTAAATGTCTAGATTGGATCAATATTGAAAGATGTGCAGCCCTCGCTCACTACTATAAAAATGTAAGCATCTCGATTAAAAGAGTAAGGTGTTCATATAGCATGACAATAAGTAAGTTTGATAAACAACCCAAAACACCTAAAAAGGAATAAATTGGTTTGATCAATAATATATAGAATGAATTTGAAATTAAGGAATCAATATTGATCATGCATCCAAGTTAAACCAATTCAAATAATTTTTTTATTGCATCCAATTCCTTATAAACTAGATGTCCCTTATTTGCATGCCCACAACATTTTTCTTTAGAGAATATAAAAAATGAATTTATTTGTTTTTACTGTTAATTTTAGCATTGAAAGTGGGTATTTCAAGTATAGTATCTAAGTAGATGCTAATGTGTGTGGTTATGTTCAATGCAGAGGTGATGTTGAATGTAACCAATTTGAAAATCTTGGTGAAACCATTTTATGCTATAGAAGTAGACAATTTGGTGGATATTAGGGCCTAATTTTTAAATAATATAGTGCCTCATGGTACATTTCTATCTTAAAGAGTTGAAATTTGTAACTCAAGTCAAATTTGTTTCAAGATTAGGGAAAATATATAAAATATTGGTGAGTTGGATGCTTATATAAAACCCAAAAATAGCTAAATGTGGGTGATATAAATATAGTTAGGTGGCAATGTATAGCCATTAAAAATTTCTTTGGTCAACCCTTTGTTTGGACTAGCTCTACAAATTTGAACAAATAAATAAAGACATGTTAGACTTGTAAATGACTTATGTGATTATAATACCCATTAAGATTATTTGTCCCTTTGAAAATAATAAGTGCTCTAGTGATTTCTTGTTCCTTTTTGCAATAATCTCATTCATATGATTTTAAAATATAAATTAATTGCACAAGTGAAACTCTTTAAATGTCAAAACCTATCAATAATTCATAGAATGTGTGTCAAGTTAACTCACAACACCTATTGAAAATGATTAAGAACTTTAGAACTTGAATTTAAAAATTAAATATTGGGTGAATCATAAGCCAATATGGATTGATCCCAAGGCACTCATGATTGAAACAAGATGTAAGAGTGCTAGTTTCAATGTAGGGAGGATAATATCCTCAATTTATCATAGGTTATGTATATTTTCTAAATTTATCCCATTTCAATATAAATAATTAAAAATCATATATGGATACAAAAGTTAGACATCAAAGCATCCTCAGAGATATATTAATGGAAAATAATAGCCATCGAGTTGCAAAATAATTTATATGTAAAAAAAATATTTTTACTAAATCTAAAATTCAATTTCCAATAGTGTAGTGGATTCCTCATTTTGATGTCTATAAGATTGTCAAGATGTTATTTCTTAAAGTATGCATCATGATTGACTTAGGAGAATTTGCCTCTATTGATTAAATAATCTTCATAAGGGTTTGCAAACACTATCTTAACAAATTTAGACATCAGCAAGGTGAAGGCAAAGGGATCCCTGCTCTAACTTTGTGTCAAATCATTCTTGTGGGTTACAGTTCATTTCATTGCATAAGATCATTCTCAAAATGCTCAAGTTTGATCCCAAGAGACTCAAATTTGATTCACAAAGACTTCAGAGACCACATACAATTCAGAACATTCATTAGACCATGAGCATTATTTTTTATATCTTAACGACAAGATTTTGTATAACATCAATATTAATTCATTTTCATAAGAGATAGATTCTTGTGAACCACTACTTGTTAAATATCCATCAATAAAATTGACTAAAAATTTATAAAACTGAATCGTAATATTACGCTACATAATTAACATTGATTCTTCTTCATATTTTTTTTAAAACAAATGAAATTACCAGGGTTTGATCCGTATAAGGCCAATATGCATTCCTCAATTTCTACGCCATTCTGTATTTTATGGATCAGCCAAATTTATTCCTTCTCAGGCACTTTATTCATTCTCATGAGAGATAGATTCTTGTGAACCACTACTAAGATAGATTCTTGTGAACCACTACTCATTATATATCCATCAATAGAATTGACTCAAAAATTATAAAACTGATTTGTAATATTATATTACATAATTAACATTAATTCTTTCTTCATATTATTTAAAACAAATGAAATTACGAGGGTTTGATCCGTATAAGGCCAATATGCATTCCTCAATTCCTACGCCATTCTGTATTTTATTGATCAGCCGAATTTATTCCTTCTCGGACGCTTTGTGCTTTTTGGCAAACGACCTACTTACATGTTAAATGAAGACAGTGCGTTGAAGAACATAAAACAAACAGAAAAACCTGGTTAATTCTGAATAGGGGAGACATGAAAATTAACAGATTTGAAATATATGGAGAGGTATGAGTACAAATTTGTACTTGATGTTTGCATGACGTTACGTATGAAAATTAACGATCCGAGGCGTACCTTACATCGATTTTAAAGTACAAATTTGTACTTGATGTTTGGACTTTCTAGATAAACCTTGTGATATCCGTACTGCACTCCACCGTAATTCACAAAATTCGCTGTCATTCAAAAATATGCTTTCTATGAATTAGAGGGCTCACTAGCTGTCCATATTCCAATTTCATAGAAAATTCATTCAATCAATAGTTTCTTACTAAGTATATGTGTAGTTAACCCACATCTATTGATAGTATTATCATTTGACATTGTTACTACTAGCACTTGCACCTATAGGAGGTTCAAGAATAAGCCGATAGGAAATTGAAAGTAAAATTTAAATGTATTTTAATATTGCATTAAATGAAGTATTACACTCATTGCAATTATAATAATGACATATATGCAACTTAACTGAAGCACTATGATATCATTTTAGCTGTATAATTTTAATTCAAGTGGTATTCAAGTTAGGTGATATTTCTAAGGTCCAAATTGAACATAATAATGGATGACAATTATTGTAGATGAAATGACAAATTTGAAAGCAATGAGTAGAGTACTCTAAGCTATTGCAATCTCTATTGTATAACACCCTTTTAATTCTTTTTAGGTTGGTAAAATATTAGAAAGAACAACAAAAGCTATAAATATAAGTCATGTCAATACAGTAAAATTTGCCAATATGTCTTCAAAACCATATTTGTACAAACCTAAGCTCTCAAGGAAGGTAAGATTGTCCAAAAACCCAAGCTTCCTTCTTGTTGTTATTGCAAATACATATATCAAAAGACCAAACAACACATGCCAAGGGAGTATACCACCCTCAAAGAATTTGGTGTACGAGGAAAGAATAAGCAGAAGAATCCAACCAACCTCTAAAAAAGAAACAAAACAACCTTTGTATCTATCATTTTTGGGGAAAAATAATTCCCTAAATTAAAGTTGTTTATTCACATTCACATAATGAATTTCACTTTGAAGGGAAAAAACAACAATGTCATTGACATTTACAAGTATAGGAAAAGAAGAACCTTTTCTAAGTGAACTTCTAATTTTTTCACATTAAAGGAAAGTTCCATAATTCCAAAAATTGGTTTCCATAAGAATTGTGATAAAAATTATTAATCTTAGAATATTTCTGATGAAAATATTCTTGTAAATTAATCCTAGAAATTTTTTGTGAAAGTTGAAAAATCTTATAAGCACTACATTTATTCATAACAAACATAAGTCTAGAGGAAGATAAAAGCTTGAATAGAAACATAACAATCAATATTGCATAGTATTGAACCTACTATGTTATTGAATTGTATTGTAGTCTAGATGACCAACAAAGAGACCACCATATAAAGTGAGTTGCTGACCCATTTCATGCTAGAAATGGTACTGTAGGATAGAGGAGGGACGTCCCTTATTAAATGGCTTGTAAATGTGTGGAATAACCAAATCTATGCCGTAAATTATAGAAGAAAAACAAAATAGACATGTTCTAAAGTTTTAAAATAATAACTATTCCCTTTAAATTAATCCTTTAAAAGACATTAGTTAGTATCTTCACTTTTTGATTTTAAGTGGAGGTGACTATAAAAAGGCAATTACATCTTTATTAAAAAGGGACAACAACACATCATACTTATGTAAGAAAATAGTTTCAAAATACTCCCTTTTGGCTACATGAAAATTCACCGCTAGCAATTCACCATGGGAAAATTCACTGCCATGACAAATTCACCTCAAGGAAAATTCACCACTAGCAATTCACCTCCGCAGAAAATTCATCATGGCATAGAAAACTTGATTTGAATTATGGTGATGAATTTTCCTTGAGATGAATTTTCATGGCGGTGAATTTTCCCGGAGTGAATTGTTGACGGTGAATTTTCACCTGTAAGTAAAATTTTATGAAATAAAAGTAATTTAAATTTTTTTTTTTTAATTCTACTCGTAGAACCCATTGTTGTTGGCCTTACATTTTCATGTATTGTGTGCGGGTGTAACACCATTTTTAATTAATATAAAATTTATTAGACTATATAGACATAAGTCTAGTTTCATACATAGATTCTAAATTATGTATCTAAAAGGAAATTGACATGAAGACGAAAATTCTCATAATTAGAAATCATGCAATAGACATTATTAATAAAAAAAAGTAGTAATTATCATAATACCATTTTTTTTTTTCATATATTAATTTTATAAAAAAAAATTGTACCATATAATTTTGTTATTAGATGTAATTTATAATATGAGTATGGTGTGTGAAAAATAGTTGAAATAAATACTTTTTAGAGTTGATATTTAATTTTAAATATAAATATTGTTTAGAGTAGAGTTGATATTTATTTTTAAATATAAAGATAATATATTTGAAATAAAATATCATAAATCTTAAATCAATGAAAACTTTTTAAGTAAATGAAACAAAATAAAATAACTATTATATATAATAGTTCTTCAAATTAAAATAACCCCATTTCTTATCAAAATTTTAAATATTCTTGTTAAACATATTTTTACATCTAAAAGTGTTCTATAATGATATAAAAATACCTCATGTTGTGAACATTTAATTTTTTTTTACCTTAAACTTGACTAACCATTTACATTTCAAATTATTGATAAATATAAAATTAGTGATATCATTTAATAATAAAATAATGTAAATACAAAATGAATACATCAAAATAAAAAAGAGTAAAATAAATAAATAATGTATATATAATATATAAATAAAATAAATATTACTATATCTGTGTATGTTATATATAAAAATAATATTACTATATATAATATTATCATTTTTACCAATAATGATATTATTTAATAATAAAATAAATTAAATAGAAGGTAAATAAATCAAAATAAAAAATAAATTTTCTTTAAAAAGACCATTATTTATAAAAAGATCATCGATGCTTTTCCTCTTATTCCAATGAGTTTGATTTCTATGAGAACTACATGGCTGGACATAATGCAGATTGAATTACTAAGATTTAAAAACAAAATTCCTCAAGTCATTAGAGATTAAGATTTACAATCTATAGATTTATAAATAACTTTTGTTTGCAATGCTCTGAGGACTGGAAAGTAAGTTGGATTTGTTATGTGTGGAACATAAATGTATGCCGAAGATTGAATCTTGCAACAAATTTTTTCTGTTCATAGAAATAAAAGACACAGCGAGAAAAAAAAGTACGTCTAATGGTGAAAAAAAAAAAACATCATCCATCAATTTACTCTTTTGAGAGTTAGCTATCTCGGATTGCCTTAACATGCTGAAATGGATTATGTTTTTAGTAGGAAACAGTGGATTATGTTTTTAGTAGGAAACAGTAAAGGATAATTTTTATTTGTTTTATTATAATCTTCCTCTTTCTCTCTTTGAGATAGTTTGCCCAGAATTCTTTTAAAAATTATATTTAAAAAATAAAAAGCTTCAATACTGTCATGTGACAGTTAAATATAGCCTTAAAAAGAAATGAATTTGGCATAGTCATAACAATAATCTTAGAAAGGAGAACTTAAATAGTTGATAAGTATTCAGAGCCTATCAACTGTTTAAGTGAGGGGATCTAATACAGACTAGTATAAAATTGTAAAATACTGGATACCATATACGAATAATCAAGGAGACTCTTTATTGTATCGAGGCCTGGACATTATTTCTAACAATCTATTTAAATCGTCTGACCTGAAAAATTTAGTCCAATTTGGTTATGGGTAAGACCCAAAAGCTTATAAAGAAGCCATCCGATTTCAAGGGCAACCATAATAGATGCATATAAGCAGCTATTAAGAAAGAAAAGGGCACCTAACAAGAACTTTGCATCAAATATTTGCTACTTCACAGTTGCAGCAAAAAAAAAAGAGAAACATTTCCAACCCAAGCTTCACCCTACGCCCACAAAATAGAATGTGAAAAGTCGCAAAGAAAGTGAACACGAGCAGTGAGAGGAGGGCTAAAATTTTGATAATGCGATCAGAAAAGCAAAAGTAAAAAGTTAGAATTAGTACCTCTCAAGTTTGTTCAGTCTGAGATGTACAGCAATTGGATCTTAGTTTTCTTTGTAGTCGTATATTTGAGACGCGCCATTTGATTTTTATGTTTATTTGTAGGTGTATCCTTTTTTATAAGGAATAGAGGCGGCGGTACAAAACAAAGAGTGATGAATGCATTCACCAGCTGCACAAAAATACATTAATAACAGAGGGAGAAAATATCCATAAGATTTTGGCAATCCAATTAATCCATCGGATTTTGGCTATCAAATTAACAGCAGGTTCGAATGAATGGAAAGGACAGCTGAGAAGACATTTCATATCGAATCATCAACTGATATTTTCTGGGACATATCTTACAACATACGTTTCAGCACTGGCGGCAGTCCAAACCAAATTTATTGAAGCGTTGCACGTTGTCTGACACAACTTTCCCATACTTGTTTACCGGTGCCAAAGTACCTTTATAATTGTTTTCAAGAAACCATTAAATTGTTTTATGGCGTGTGAGACAGGTATGCCGAGTATTTGTGGACTGGCAAGTCCACAATAAAAGCCTATCGGTTAACAAGAATCTCTTATTACTCGGGCACCTTGGAAATATCACATTTCTTATCAATTCATTTAATTTTATCTCTACTCTTATTTATAGATGTGCTTAGAATAAGAACACACATTATTTCTTATATCTATTTATATTGACTATTGTAGAGGTGGAAACACCAAAGTAGGGAGTTGACTGAGGTAAACCCTGAAACAACCCCAAAAATTTATTTTTCTCTTCTTTGTATTTACAAGTTTTTTTGAGAACATAACCTTACAGAGGTTTTCAATTGTTCTTCTATTGTTTGCTTCTTTCATTAAATCATTTAAATCTTGTTAGTTACTTTATTTCCTTATATTTTTATCATCTAGTATTTGTTGGCGTTTTCTTATTTCTAAGTTTTGTAGGGTAGTTTATTTTCACATTTTTGGGGTTCGAACTACACATAGATGTCTACATGAATTGGAATCCTATCTAGTGACTTCCTCCATAAAACTCCAAGTTCCTTAACATTGTGCTCAGGACCTAGTATAAAGACCTCTTGCTAGGCCAAACATTGAGCATGCCATGATCCCTTACCATTGTGAAGGAGAGCTTTGAAGTGGGCACTCTAGAATCCATCAACTCCCTCACATAGGCATTTTACGATGCACTAGGCCTTTAGTACGGGGTGATGAGGGTGAAGCTTCTATGTATTAAAATTCATCTTATATTTACTAGAACTATGGGTCTTTTTGTAATTATGGGTTTGAGGAAACTTGGGATGCACATCACCAATAACAAAAAAAAATCCATATCAAGGATGAAATGGTGTTCATAAATGACCTAAATGAGACAATTGACATTGACAAACAAGTAAATTTGAATAAGGTTAAATATAATTTACTACATTTCTTTTTGAAATGTAAGATTAACTATATTCACCTATGATAATTAAAAAATAAGCTAAATTGATTATAATAAAATTTTAGGGTCAAAGTGTTCACCCTATGTCTAGTGGCCCTTTAGCTCTTGATTATGTGACCATGTCAAGTCCATGAGTATCTAATTAGTAAATATATAGTAAATATAGTACATATAAATGTGTTTACCTTATATGAATGGTAATCTTAAAATTTAATATTAGATGGTGAACAAGTGGATGGTGGACCTTCGACATCAAGACATGTTAGTGGGAGTCGTCATAAATATTTCATTGAGGTAAGCTTGACTATTTTGATCATCATGTTTGTAAAATAATGTTAGGTAGATTTTGGTAAAATAATTGTATATCATTTTTAGTTGATGATACCAATTCATACTCCTTTTGATATTCATGGCACAATAGAGGTGGGCATTGTTATAACAATTTTGTCTTTGATGCCTTTGACAAAGGTATGAGCCTAACTAGTAAATTTCATATATTGTATTTCTTATTTTATCCCACATCTATGAGTGCAAATTAGAATGATATTCATTTGTAGTTTAATTTGTTTCTTGATGCTTGTTATAGGGGGTCACAACTCCAATTCATGAACCTACCCTTCAAATATCTGAAAGACAATGATTGCTTGAGAGTGATTATTAGATGCCAATAAGTGATTATTCCATTATATGTCATTCTATAATTTATTTTTTATATATTAATGAGTATATTTTTAATGTATTAGGTGGAGCTCCAAAAAGGTTTATAAAGGAGGTCAACTCACAAGTTTGAAAGAAACCATCATCACTTTCCTCTCCATCCACTCAAAATAAAAGGTTCATAAACTCTTCCCTTCACATGGATAGGATTGATTACATTATGACTTTGTTCTACAAATTTTGTACATATATTTTTGTATTATCTAAATGTGACATTGTATGCCTATATGGCACTATTGTAAGTCTATATGGATTTCTTACATTTATTATACTTTTACTAGCATATACCATTGTACATGTCTATATGGATTTTTAGTTAATACAAATTTATTTTATAATTGCATCTTATTCTTACAAAAGGTGTGTGTGTAATATGTGTTTAGGTTTTTCATTATCATGATATCTTACTATAGTTTGTGTTTTTTCCTCCATTATAATTATTTTAGACGAGTTGTATTGGGCTTGGTGTCCTCTGTTCTTCATTTTTTTGTGGTGAAGAGGGTCAAGGCTATTGTTGGCATATGGATTCTAGTGTTTTCATTGATGGCAACTGAAGTCATTGATCTGGTTTGCACTACAGTATCTGACTATACTGGAAGATAGAGTGAAGTACAAGGTATTAGGCTAAAGTTGAGTCTGTCAAGTGGTTTGCTTTATTAGTTTAACAGTTTTGGTTGTGGATCTTGGGGAAGGTCGTTGGACATATGAAATGTGTTATTCTTGAGTCTTGTGTTGTCGCATCAAGTGGTGTACAAGTTAGGAGATCTGGTCATTCAATTTTTTGTTCATCAATATATGAAGGTTGACTAAGTGAATGTTGGGTGTTGCGGATGTCTAAAGCAAAATTGTTTGAAGTATTTTTGTGTTGGAGATTTTGTTTTGGGTCCTAACTATGCTATGGTTGACTTTGGTGGATGCACATTAAATTTTTTTCATGATTTGAGCCGACAATTGGAAGATATTTTCTATTCTATTGAAGCCAACATATAGCGATTGAATTCTTGGTAGCAGATATATATATATGAGATCAGTTAATTCATTTTGGTGTGTGTGTGTGAGTGTTTGATATGTGTTGATGTGTGCGTGAATATCAAAAGAGTGGTTGAGCGATTTTCATTTGTGCAAAAGAAGATTTTGTGAAGCAAATTAAGGCAGAGCAAAGCGAAGTACAAAATTAGATAGAAGGTCCAGAATCTGATCTATGAGCCTAACCAGAACTGTAATCAGGCATTTGTAGATGCTATTTTCTCAGTTCAACCTTTTGTTGCAATCCAAATATTTTGTAAGGCAGTGAGCCTTCCTGATTTTAAGCAATGAGCTCTAGGCAGTGTACCTAAATGCAAGTGCATTCCCATTTTATAAAACACTTATATTTTGAGTGCTCAAATTGTGGATTGACCTCCACTGTGGTTTTTCCCTTAACCGGGTTTCCACGTAAAAAATCCTTGTGTTATAGTGTTGTGGATTATTGTTCTATGTTCATGCCTCTTTCTTTTGATTGACTATTATATACACTTGAGAGATCAGTTTAATAAAGTTAAAATTTGCATAGCACTAATTCACCCCCCCTCTCAATGTTGCTTGAGTCCAACAATTGGTATCAGAGCTAAGTTCCTCGAAAGAATTTTTACAACTTGAGGTGGATCTTGGAATGTTATGGAATCTAGTAGTCTTCAGCAACAACTTTTGGTGGCACTTGATGACCTTGATCAGTCTAAAGTAAAAGTCCAGGAATTGAGAGAAAATCTTAATGATGCTAAGAAGTTCATTCAAAAATTGAAGGATCAGATTATTAAGTCTAGGGAAAAGAGAAAGGATCCATGTGATCAGATTAAGCAGAAAGAAAGAAAAAACATGGATGATGTTCACTTGAATCAAACCTTGAAGGAAATAACTAAAGAATGTGAAAAGCTTGCTAGAGACAATGCTACCCTAAAGCATGAGATGGAGTCTATGGCGATGAAGAGGACTAAGGAGATTGAAGAAAGAAAGAAGAATGAGGAAAATATTGTCTAGTCCCTAAAAGAGAAATATGATGAATGTAGTAGAATTAATGGAGAATTCAGTTAAAGATTGAGCTGCAACAATCTAGAAACAATGAACAAGAGCTTGAAAAATAGATTGTTATTCTCAGGGATGAACTCACTACTACAAATGAATACAAAGAGAAGTTCAAAATTAGCTCTGTTAAGCTTGATGAGCTGACTCAAGGGAAGAAGAATGCAAATGATAAGTGAGGTCTTAGTTATGAAAAAGGAGAGAGTTCTGGATCTAGACAAAGGAATTCTAAGCAAGGAAATTTGATGAACAAAGCAAAAAGGCATACTGTAAGACAACCTAATGCTCAAAAGTTTAATGGATATTGTTTTTCTTGCAATAAATTTCAAGTTCATATGGCTTCTCAATGTAGAAGCAAAATGAAATTAAGTGATTCATCATTTTCCGGTTAGTGTTTCAATTGCAATAAGTTTGGTCACAAGTCAATTGAATGTGGAAATGTGTCAAACTCTGTCAATAGAAGGATTGTTAGATGTTATACCTATGGATGATTTGGGCATATTGCTAACCAGTGCGGACCAAGAAGAAATCAATGGAGTAACTGGTATGAACAAGGAAATTTTGTGTGTTTTAATTGCAACAAATATGGTCACATTACAAGATTCTACAGAAACAAGAATATGGATAGAAGAGGTCCGTTATACAAAGGCAGAAATATGTAGAAAAATGATAAAGGAAAAGGGAAAGTGACTATGGATGAAATAAGAGATTAGATGAAGAAGACATGGGTGAAGAAGTGTCCCTCTATTACAAGAAATGAGCCAGCACCAAAACCTGCTTCTGGTAATTCCTCCAAGAATTAGTTTTGGTCCTTTGGCTTAGGGGGAGTTGTCAAGAAAATCTTTTAAACCCCCTTCCAGTAATTGATACTAGGATTTGGATGAGTGCAGTGGTTGCATTGATGATTTAGAAATGTTGTTGAAATAGTCGGAAGGATATTATGCTGAGTTGGAGAACTGTAGAAGAGTTATCTTTCGCATACTAAGAAAATAGGGTATCCGAATAAGTTAGGGAAAAAACATTTATTACAACAAAAGTTAGGTGTGTGAAATATAAAAGGAAACTTGAAACCCTCATTTTCCACTTTGTGTCGAAGAAAAAGAAGAAGAGCACTGAAAGCATATTCGACAGTGAAACCCTAATCCATCAGGTATTTCGGTAGTATTAAAAAAATTTAATTCGGTGTGAGGTTGAAGAACTTATTTTCAAGACATGTGTACGAAAGGTAAAATGGAACAAATCAAAGGAATGGTAAAACTAGGTGAATATAGTAGTGAGAAGATTAGAGCTGAAAGAAACATGCTGTCGTGTGATGAATTGAAATGGTTGAAAGAAGCAAAACACAAAAGCTTGGATATTTGGAGTGAATTCCCCTATTTCGGAAACACAAAAGTCATTGAGTTTATTCTGAACAGATTGAATGATGATATTCTGACTCTAGATAAACCCTACCTTATCTCAAAAGAAGTGATTGCAATCGTAACCGGATTATGCAAAGTTGGGGATGTGCTAGGAAGAAGTCAATTCAAAACAAAGAAGTTCAAACCCTAACTGGAGTAATTGGAGATCAATGGGCACTGATAATTTCCACAATCAAAGATTCAGTGACAAGGTACATTGCGCATGGAATATCCTACAAAATATTTTTCAGAAACAAAGAAGGTGCAACTTCGGCAGGTGTTGTTTACATTTCACACAAGATGATAATGGAAGATCAAGATTTTGATATTTGCCAATTACTGAAAAATCAATTAATGGAAAACATGCAATTGAAAAAGGAGACAAACCCTTTCAAGTTTGGTACTTTGGTTATATGCCTTGTGATGTATTTTTTGAATTGCTCACCCTTGAATAACAATGTAATATGGGAAGAGAGTGAACCAGTTTGCAAGCAGATTTACATATACTCTAATAATTTGGCAAATTGTGATCAAGTATATGAAAGTTTCTTTAAGGGTTTGCTAAAGAAGTTTGGATCAACTGGTGTTTCCATGCTGGTAAGAGGACTTGAAGTTGGTTCCTCCTCCAATGAGATGGAGAGAAAGAAGAGAAGAGAAAAATAAATTGATATCAATACTCCACCAGCATGCAAGACTTCAAGAGTTGAAGGGAAAGGGAAAGAACAAGTGATTATGGACATACTAGATGAGGAATTTGATAAGGAATCTGAGGAGACCCTTGAAAAAGAACTGGAAACAGTTAAACCATAACAAGAAAAGGCAAAGACAAAAGGAAGTGAAGAAGAAAATGATCTAACCAAGGAAGAGTTATTGCAACTTATTCATGAGGAAGATGGAATGCAGAAAATTGCGAACATGTGGTCTATCAGACCTTCATATGAGTAGGACATGATCTTAAGCGTACTAAGTGCTCATCTTGTGTATAATCATATCAAATTGGATAGTTTGCAGAATAAGTTGCCATAAGAGATGTTTGAATGCATCAAGGAAACCATGGACTCTGAGTCTTAGAACAAGGAGGAAGAAGAAGTGATCCTACACCTGAAGAAACAGTGCAGATTATCACTTACCAAGCTAAAAAGGAACATGGATGAACTAAGGAAATGCATAAGCACAACAAACAACATTTACAACTATTGTCTTTGATGGCCTTATGCAATCAACAAGTACAAGGAGAAGCTGGAACAAATTGAAACGAAGTTGAAAAATATTGGAAAAAAATTTAACATGTCTCAGGATCAAGATGGTGTGATCAGGAAAAGGATTCAAGAATTACAAACAGAGCATGGAAAATGTTCAAAACACTAGGAACAAGATTGTTGACACCTTCTGGAAAGTGAAGGACATAACTGAATGTAGGCTAGAACAATTGATTGAGATACTAAGGAAGGGAGAAGTATTGGAAGAAGCCTTTACCACTCCAGAATCCCTCATCAAGATTATCAACCAGACATCTGAAAACAATAGCATGATCATAATCACCAGGATTGTAGTGGAAGTATGGAAGCAGTTTCTTCTGGAGATGAAGGAAAAGTATAAAATAATCTTCAAATAGTAATTGTATTCCTTCAGTTTTTGCATAAGTTTTCAGTTTCACTTCATAGGGGGAGAAAGAAAATATTTTATTATATTTTTTTCATTGATGTCAAAGGGGGAGAGAGAGCAGTGAAAAATACCTCATCAAACTTGGGGGGAGTTTTGCTAAGTTTTGTTGAGTTTTGTCAGCTATGGCATTTTGAAGTTTTGAAGGTTCCGACACTTAGTCATTTTTCACTAAGTGTTGCCATCAATGCCAAAGGGGGAGATTTTTGGCATATGGCTTCTAGTGTTTTCATTGATGGCAACTGAAGTCATTGATTCGGTTCGCACTGTAGTATCTAACTAACCGAAAGATAGAGTGAAGTACAGGGTATCTAGTTGAAGTTGAATATGTCAAGTGGTTTGCTTTATCAGTTTAATAGTTTTGGTTGTGGATCTTAGGGAAGGTCATTGGATATATGAAATGTGTTATTCTTGATTCTTGTGTTGTCGCATCAAGTGGTGCACAAGTTAGGAGATCCGGTAATTTGATTTTTTGTTCATCAGTATATGAAGGACGACTAAGTGAATGTTGGGTGTTGCAGATGTCTAAAGTGAAATTTTTGAAGTATTTTTGTGTTGGAGATTTTGTTTTGGGTCCTAACTATGCTATGGACGACTTTGGTGGAGGCACATTAAAAAAATTTCATGATCTGAGCTGACAGTTGGAAGATATTTTCTATTTTATTGAAGCTGGCATATAGAGAATGAATTCTTGGTAGTGGATATAAATATGAGATCGGTTAATTCATTTTGGTGTGTGTGTGTGTGAGTATTTGATATGTGTTGATGTGTGTGTGAATATCAGAAGATCAGTTGAGCGATTTTCATTTGTGCAGAAGAGGATTTTGTGAAGCGAATTAAGGTAGAACAGAGTGAAGTACAAAATCAGATAGAAGGCCCAAAATCTGATCTATGAGCCTAACCGAAACTGTAATAAGGCATTTATAGATGCTACTTTCTCAGTTCAACCTTTTGTTGTAATCCAAATATTTTGTAAGGTAGTGAGCCTTCCTGATTTTGAGTAGTGAGCTCTAGGAAATGTGCATGAATGCAAGTGCATTCCCATTTTTTAAAACACTTATATTTTGAGTACTCAAATTGTGGATTGACCTCCACTGTGTTTTTTCCCTTAACCGGGTTTCCACATAAAAAATCCTTGTGTTATAGTGTTGTGGATTATTGTTCTATGTTCATGCCTCTTTCTTTTGATTGAATATTATATACACTTGATAGATCAGTTTAATAAAGTTAAAATTTGCACAACACTGATTCACCCCCCCTTCTCAGTGTTGCTTGAGTCCAGCAACTACATCAATAAAGTTTTAGTTTAATATTTTCACTATAATTTTTCCTTTGAAACTCCTTTGGAGTGGTATTAGAGTTTATTAATGAGGAGTAAGATATATTTCAAGTTAAACCTTTATTAGGGATCCTTTTTCAACGTAAGATATATTTCAAGTTAAACCTTTATCAAGGATCCTTTTTCAATGTAATCAATCTTCTATAAACCTATTGTGAATGCCATCTACCTATTTATGTAGAGTGCTCTATGGTTGGTATAATGTGTCTTATTTCTTATGTGAGGTGGTTGGTATGTAGATGTATTATATAGTTGGAAAATGGATCTTATTATGGTTGGGATATCTTTGGGTATGTCATAATGTAGTATTCTATACTATGTATGTCATTATTTTGTCTTGTATGTGTCTTGTTTATGTGGTTTCTATTATTTGTATCAATATCTAGTATTATGTCTTAAATATTGGTTATCTTGGTATGATTTGTTGGGGTGTTATTGATTTTTTTGATGTGTTTTATGAAATTGGATTAATTTATTTACATTGTATCAATTATAGATTTGATTGTATTTCTATGTGAAATAAGATAGAAAAAGACTTAAAGATAATCATAGTCACACATCTAGTAGCATAATAGTCATACATCTATGGCTATACCATAATTTTATAACCAAGAGAAATAATAAATCATCACTTGTCAACCATGGAGAAGTTTCAAAAAAATATCCCTACCTTACAACTAGTTGACCACCCATTATCCCATCCTAGGAACCCTATATATAGAAAAGGATCAAGAAGAAACTTAGATTTCTAATCAATGCACTCAAAGGATAATTCCCAAGTTTGACTCTAGATATAAGACTCATTAAAACCTTCAATGCAAAACCCATACATACCTTAACTTAATTCTCATTCTTAAGATGGCATGTCTTGGTGTGAACACCCACATACATTAAATACATTTTTTTATCAATGTTGCAAGCAACCTTCATAGAGATTTTCATAGTCATAAATTGATTTCCCCAAGTAGCAAAATGATGTAGAGCATGGGGGTTCAAATCATTCCAACAATCACAACTTGACTAAACTCAAAAAATTCTTTCTTATTTACCCTTCTTTGATGCAGAGGCAAGGAGAACAAAATACTAAATTCTCAATTCCATAAGTAACTCAAGGTAGTGATCTCACAATTCATATTTATTGACACTTTTGAAGCATTCTTGGCAACAACCCAATATAAGAACCAACAACTTAACACTCTATCTGACCTTTGGTAAACCCTTCATAGGGTGATATTAACATATGCATTCATATAAAACCCCATCAATAACTTAGACACCTCAATCATGAGATCTTCCTTAGTAGATTGTCCTAATTCCTTGTAGCCTTTCAAAGTGGCTTTTTATCATCATAATTCCCCATACAGGATTTATAGCCAAATCTTAATGACCAATCTGAATACCCTTTATTCTACCCTCAAACATATCAAAATTTCAAATAGGGATTTTTTGTAACAACACCCTCCAAAATAGACTGTCATGTTGTAAATAGGCCTAATTAGGCTTCTTGAGACTGTCAACCTTAACAATTTTGGCATGTAACATTAAAGGGTTTCTCTCAAACTTTCAACATAGTTTTAATGGCATAAAAGACACTTCAACTAAACACTTTTCAAGGATTTTATAGCCATTCAATGTAGAAGATGCTAATACTATCTTGTTTATGAATGTCACAAGTCTACATTGTACAAGACAGTAATAAAATAAGCACAAAAGATTTTAGTTTCACCAAACCCTATCTAGAAAGGGACCACAATACACTTTGACAACATTTTCAAACACTATTACCCAAGAAGAATACCCATTCCATAATCAAACCACTCAAAACTTCACTAAACTTTGTTATTTCCAGTCTTTTACACAAAATTACAGTCCTAGGGCATTAATATTTCATATGCTAACCTTGTTGGTATGTGGCGATTGATCATGCTATACTGTACACTCTTCATGTATCCTCAACGGGGTTCAAGGTTAGGCTGGGCCTTGGGCAAGGGTTCAGGGGTGGTAGTCCCTGAGAAATTTTTTTCCCATTTTTTTGCTTTGTCACTGACAAAAGAAAAAACCAAATTTATAAAACCCTAATTCTGGAAGCTTCTAAAAAGCTTGTTATAAGCGGTTTGGATGGGGGTTGCAGTAGGGAATTATTAGCGAGATTGTACTATGTTTTAAACTAGATAATAAAATCATTGGATGGTTGTGGTTTTGTGGATGTAGCCCAGATTGGGTGAACCACGTTAAATTATTTGTGTTGTCTTGTTTCTGCTATAACTTTCTATGTGTTTTATTTCTTTGTTTTATTGATCAAATCTATATTTAACTGTTAGATATCTACCTTCTAACCCTAACAAGTGGTATTAGAGCGAGTTTTGTTCGATTATCGTTTGCAAGAAAGTCTCATGGTTGAGTGGGAGTCTCATGGTTAAGTGGGAGCAATGGTGGACGAGGGTAAATTGAAGGTAGATAAATTCAAAGGGAAGAACTATCAGTTATGGAAGATGCAGATGGAGGATTATCTCTATAAGAAGGATTTATGGAGGTTTTTGGAAGGAATGGCCAAGAAACTGAAAACAATGAGTGATAAGGATTAGAATCTTTTGGAAAAAAAGGCACTAGGAGCCATTAGTTTATGCCTAACACAATCAGTGGAATTCAATATTACAATAGCAAAGGCAACTCAAGAGTTGATGGGAACCCTGGCAAAGCTATATGAAAAGCCTTCCACTTCGAATAAGGTATTTCTTATGAAGCGTTTATTTAATATGAAAATGGTAGAAGGTGGGTTAGTTGCTGATCATTTAAATGTTTAATACAGTTACTAGTCAATTAACTTCTATAAATGTAAACTTTGATGAAGAAGTTAGGGCTGTTTTGATTATGTGTTCTTTTCCTGAAAATTGGAATAGCTTGGTAATGGTTGTTAGCAATTCTATTTCTAGTTCGAATACATTGAAATTTGATGATGTTGTTGGTGTTATTTTGAGTGAGGAAATTCGTAGGAAAAGCTCAGGTGGAACATCCACATCAGGTAGTGTTTTGAATGCAGAAAGCAGGGGTAGAACATAGGAGAGAGGAAACAATTCTGGAAGTCATGGGAAGTCACGAGGAAAATCAAAGGACAAAAGGTCCCAATCTAGAGACAACAGGGATTGCTGGTACTGTGGTAAGTCGAGTCATTTTATAAAGAAAGATTGTTGGTCTCGAAAAAATAAAGGAGACATAAAGGAAGACAATAACAAGGAAAATGTGGTAAGCAATAAATCTGATGAGGATGTTTTGATTCTTTCCCTTGATAATGCTGATGATTCTTGGGTGTTAGATTCAGGAGCTTCATTTCATGCTACACCCAATAGAAGTTATTTTCTTGATTATGTCCAAGGGGATTTTGGTCTAGTTTATTTGGGAGATAATGAACCCTGTCAGATTGTTGGAAAAGGAAGAATCAAGATTAAGTTGTAGAATGGGAATCATTGGCTACTACATGAGGTAAGGAACGTTCCAAAGTTAAAAATAAATTTAATTTCAGTAGGGAAACTAGATGATGAAGATTGTGTTATTACATTTAGTGATAAAAATTGGAAGGTTACAAAAGGTGCCTTAGTGGTAGCAAAAGGTGTGAAAGTAGGCACCTTGTATCTTTGTACAGGTCATATTGTTCCTTCTACTTTAGCTATTGCAAATAAAAATCAATGTTCAGGAATAGTTACTGCAGTTCAGCAAGCAGAAAATCAAACAGTTGCTATGGATTCTGAATCAACACTGTGGCATAATAGACTTGGGCATATGAGTGCAAAAGGTATGAAAGTACTTCATTCAAAGAATGTTTTACTAGGTCTAAAATGTGTTAATATGGATTTCTATGAAAATTGTGTTTATGGAAAACAAAAGAGAGTTAGTTTTCTCAAGGATGGGAAGCAAAAGAAAGATGAGAAATTAGAGCTTGTGCATATAGATGTATGGGGACCAACTCAAGTATCTTCTCTTGGTGGCTCTCGGTATTATATCATATTCAATGAGAAAGTTTTGTATAAAGATCAGTTGGAACAACATGAGAAGAAAGAAAATGATTATGTAGTGTTGGATGATACACCAAACAACAATGTTCCAGTGGTTCCTCATGCTTTGCAACAACAGCAAAAACAAATACCACAAAATCTAGTGAATGTTAGATGATCTTGAAGGATAAGTAGACCTCCAGAAATATTTTCTCCCTCTTTGTATTCTATTTTATTAACTGATGTTGGTGAACTAGAATTTTATGATGAAGTTATGCAAGTGGATGCCAAGGTTCAGTGGTAGCATGGAATGGAAGAAGAAATGGACTCCTTGCTAAAAAATTAGACTTGGGAATTATGCAAGTTGTCTACAGGTAAAAAGGATTTACCAAACAAATGGGTTTATAGGATGAAGGTGGATGGTGGTAAGAAAATATTTAAATCCAAATTAGTTGTAAAGGGATTTACACAAAAAAAGGGTATTGATTTTGATGAAATCTTTTCTCCAGTTGTTAAAATGACTTCTATTAGTACTATTTTAAGTATTGTGGTTGCTGAAGATTTGCATTTAGAACAACTTGATGTTACAACAAACTTTCTCCATGGTGATTTGGAAGAGGAAATATACATGGAACAACCACAAGGATTTGAGGTCAAAGGTTAGGAGAAATTGGTGTGCAGATTGAAAAAGTTTATATGGCTTGAAGCAAGCACCTTAGCAATGGTATATTGAATTTGATAGATTTATGGCTGAGCATGGCTACAGTTGATGTAATTCAGACCATTGTGTTTATTTTAAGAGGTTGGATGATGATAGCTACATTATTTTATGTTTATATGTTGATGATATGCTTGTAGCGGGGTCTAACATGGATCACATAAAGGAGTTAAAACAATAGTTAGAAAATTCATTTGCTATGAAGGATTTGGGGGTAGCAAAGCAAATCGTTGGTATGAAGATTACATGAGATAGGAAAAAAAGAAAATTAGTTTTGTCTCAGGCTGATTATGTTCAAAAGGTGTTGCAAAGATTTCATATGGAGAATGCAAAAGTTGTTAGCACACCTTTCCCAGTCATATTAAATTGACTAAGGATATACATGTCCAAAGACACAAGAGGAGGAAGAAAAAATGTCCAAGGTACCATATGCTTTAGCTATAGGCATTTTAATGTATGTCATGGTATGCACAAGACTGGATATTACATATGTTGTAGGAGTTGTTAGCAGGTATATGATTCATCTTGGAGTTGAGCATTGGAATGTGGTAAAATGGATTCTCAGGTATTTGAGAGGCACGTCCAATAAATGTTTATGTTTTGGGGGCTCTTATACTGATTTAAAAGGCTATGTTGACTCAGATTTGGCAGTGGATGTAGATACCAAGTGGAGTACCATAGGTTATGTATTCACAGTTGGTGGGACAACAATGAGTTGGATTTCTCGATTGCAAAAGGTGGTTTCTTTATCCACAGCGGAGGAAAAGTATGTTGCTACAATAGAGGCAGAAAAGGAGATGATATGGCTGCAAATTTTCATGGAAGTGTTGGGCAAACAATAGGTTAACAATCACTTGTTTATAGACAACCAAAGTGCTATACATCTTGCAAATAATTATTCCTTGCACTCTTAAACCAAACACATACAATTGAGATATCATTTCATTCGGTCAGTATTGGAGGATGGATAGGTAAAGTTGGAAAAGATACATACAAATGCCAATCCAGTGGATAGGTTCACAAAGGAAGTGACAAGGGAGAAATTGAGCTCCTTTTCAGCTTTAGTTGGTCTTCATGGTTAAAAGTATAACAGAGTAGTAGGGTCCAAGGTGCTTATTTCTAGTGGGAGTTGTAAGTGTAGCAGTGTTGTCCAGGATCAGTCTCCAAGTGGGAGATTGTTTGGTGTGGAGCATGATCATCCTCCAAGTGGGAGATTGTTGGTATGTGGTGACTAATCATGCTATATTGTACACTCTTCATGTATCCTCGCCAGGATTTGGGGCCAAGTCGGGCCCCGAGTGGGGTTTCGGGGATGGCAGCCCCCGAAAAGTGGGGGTTCAAGGGTGGAAAACCCCAAGAAAATATATTTTCCCATTTTTTCCGCTTTGTCACCGACAAAAGAAAAAATTGACTTTGTAGAACCCTAATTTTGGAAGCTTCTAAAAAGCTTATTATAAGCAATTTGAATGGGGGTTGCAGGAGGGCATTATTAGTGAGATTGCAATATGTTTTACATTGGATGGCTACGGTTTTGTGGATGTAGCCTGGATTGGGTGAACCATGTTAAATTCTCTATGTTGTCTTGTTTCTGCTATAATTTTTTGTGTGTTTTATTTCTCTGTTTATTGATCAAATTTGCATTTAGTTGTTAGATATATGCCTTTTAACCCTAACAAAACTTAATCTTTTGGTCTGTAACTTTGGAATATGAAATTATATACAAAAAGGAATCATTTCACCAAGAACTAGAATTTTCCATCAGTAAAAATGAGAGAAACATAATTTTTTTTAGCATTGTATACCCTAATAGAGGGTCTGAGGTTGTTTATCATAAAATTGCTATAACTTTTGCAATATGTGATGAAATTTCATGAAATCAAAACTAAAATGCAAAGTATTCAAGACTCCATTCATTCCATATGGTCTCAGGCCATAATTAGGGTCGTACCATCCGTACCATGTTGTACAATAGAGAATTTTGTAGTTAAAACAGAGTTTTCTTCATTGATTTCATTCCTTAACTTCAATACAACTTCATCCACTCAATCTCTGCTCATCCCCAATGTAAAAAAATGTTCTTTAAACCCTTCCCAAGCATAACCAATCAACCTCAATTTTCCAACTACCTCTAGACTCTTCATCTTCCTATTTTGCACTTTAACAACATTTCACAAGATTGACATTTTTTGCAATATTAGACATATGACTCAAAAATTACCACCTAGGCTTCAAAACCGACACAAACAAGTTCAACATGGTCTATTAGACCTTATTACATGATTAAAACACCAAAATAAAACCAAAATGCCAAAGTTGCCTCATGGAGGCATATAATCCATCAGGTGCTCCTGCACCACAAAAGGATTTTTATGTAGCCTACAAGGATTGGGAGACCTGGTGAATGAATTGAGGCTTCTTAAAATATTCACCTACCCACCTTGATGTGTTGGAATAATTGATTCAATCCCATAATGCACCCGACCTATTAACTGTATACACCTTCTGAAAACTCACCCTAGATCTTAGTTTTGTATTGCATTATTTTGCATCTTTCATTTAGGGTTTCATCTTTGCATTATAAAAAGTCATAAAAATACAAAAAAATGCATTTACATTTCATTATGAGTTGCATTTACATTTCATTATGAGTTGCATTAGGGTTTGTTTTAGTCATCTGTAATTTTGATTTACATTCATTAGGTGGTTAAAGATTCAAATAACTCATTGCATTTAAATTGCATCTTTCATTTAAGCCTAAAAAAGTGCAAAAAATTGCATTGTTTTGTTTCAAGATTGCATCAAATCATCAATTTTAGAATTTTGCATCTTAGACTCAATCAATTTTTGTATGATTAAGATTTGTAAATTGCATTCATAATTTTCCTTTATTGTTGCACATTTGCATTTGAATTACATTGCCTTAAATTAAAGAAAATCTAGAAAAAAATTCACTGTCAAACCTGTTTACACCCAAAAAAAGAACCTATAAGTAATCTAATCAACATTCAATTTTTCAATTTTTTGAACCCTTGTCCAAGACTCAGACACCCTTGTGCATCCCTTTCCTACTACAAGTGGCTCAAACAACTTTTGCATAGGTCTTTATCTCATCATTCTCTGTTTGATTCTGCTTGCAATTGTCTGATTTGAAATTCTTGAAAAATGTTATTGCATGTTCAAGAAAGTTGTCATTTTGATTCATTTGTTGCAAATTTATGAAAACTTGTTGCATTTCAGTATTGAAGATTATCAAATCTATAGGAAATGTTTTTACATTTTTTATAATATTGTATAAATTGGATAGATCAATTTCATTTTTGTAAAAAATTAAAACCATAGTAATCTAATCATGTTAGATCTCTTTCCACAAGTGTATTGTATACCTACCAAGCCCTTTAGTTGTGATGAATTTGATATGTTAGATGAATCCCTTGAGGACTTCATCTCACCTATATCATCCACTAAGGCTTCTAATATTCCAACAAATTCAATCATTGATACTCATGATATATCTATTCCCATAATACCCCTCCTAATTGTGAGAGTATCTTAACACAATAAAAGGAAATCATTGATACATTTCTTTCAACAAACAATAAGATGAATGGAATATATGAAGATGTTAGGCTAACATTACATCCCCCCTCAATAGAATGTCATCAACAAGTAGGTAACTTAGTTGAGGTCATGAATGCACAAGTAACAATTGGATCTCCTTTAATTAGTGAACCTGTTAAGTTACCTCCCATCATAGGACCACCTCAAAACAAACCAAAACTTCTAGGTGCTATCTTAAACTTTGCAAGACAACTCACTAGTAGGCATGTGTCGCAACAACCAAGTTATCACGCAGTTGCTCACACATATAATGTTTTACAACGTAATGGTAAAGAGTATGATCTTGTTGAGAAACTTCGTCATACTCCAAAAAACATCTCTCTTTCATATTTGAATCAAACATCACCTACATAGACTAGGATGCTCCAAGAGATTTTGAAGAAGGTTGATATACCATCCTTTGATAGACCAAATAATATAACAATCTCATTTGATTGTATGTAAGTGACAAAGTCGAATATTACATTCCCTCAACTTGAATTACCCTTGCTTGAGATCCAAAAGTAAACATGAAGCCTCAATGATAAAGGTGATCATTAATGAAATTGCAATTAGGTGTACCCTCATAGACATTGGAGTGGGTCTTAATGTTTGTAGCATTGACCTCCTAGATAAAATTGGTGTGGACAAGAATCTTATACAACCCAATGATGTTAATATTCATCGCTTTGACCATGTTAATAAGAAACCATTAGGAATGATCAAGCTACCCATTGAGGTTGGACCCATCGTTTTACCTACTCTTGTTCATATCATGTTAGAACCTCTTTCATGCAACCTTCTCCTAGGTAGACCGTGGATTCATGCCATGAAGGGAGTCATGTCTACTCTTCACCGTGAGCTGAAGTATGAATATGCCAACAAGATATACATGGTTGAAGTAGATGAACAAAGTTATAATGAAAAAATTCAACATGATTATAACACTTCCAACTCTCTTAATACTTTGATTCAAACTTCAAAGGTAGAACCTATACAATTTGATGATAATCCTAATTTTATTTCACCTACAACAAAACTCTTAGATGACGATTGTGGTTCATTAGATTTTACACCCTCCTTTATGGGAGAGTACAAAATCTTACAATCTAAACCAAAATAATCTTGTGTCTCATTTTATCAACTTGGTTCTACATCAACAACATCACCCCTTGATGGTGATGGGAGCTCTTTAACTCTTCTCCCTCATTAGAGGAAGATGTGTAAATTTAAAAAATACTAAAAAATGATTTGCATGTTCATGACAAGGTCAATATTTCTCAAAAGTGTGTAGATAAAATAACTTCATCTGAGTTGGAAGCATGTTATGGTCTTATATATAAAATTATTTCTAAACTTGGATGTAATGAAAACATGAAACAAAATCATAGGGACCAAGTAAAGTCTATACCATACTTTTCCAAGAAGGTTCTAGGTTTTCAACCTTCATCTCCATCCTCATTTAATGCTTTATCATCTACTATGTGTATGGCATCTTGTGATAAGAAAGAAAGTTTTTCTTCACAAGAGAAAGAAATGTCCCCTACATTTTAACAAGAGAATATCTTGTCGAGGCTTCTCAAATCCTACCTAATTTCTCTTCCTCTAAGAACTTGAAATAAATTCTACAAACAAACCTCATTTTGTGCATACCATCAAGTGCATAGTCATTCTACTAATGGATGTTAGGCCTTGAGTAATAAAATTCAATAATTTAAGGATTGTGGTGCTCTTCCTTGTGTTGATGCACCTAATTCCTCTAATCAATAATGATCTTCATCCTATCATGTTGCTCATCACTATGAGACATTTGTATCTTTATGTGTTTTTCTCATTGTCATTCATGGTGGTACAATCTTAAGTGCAACCATAATTTTTCATGACAGCAACATGATAGTCCTTGGTGTGGTTGTCCTTGTCTCTACACTTGGGGGGCAAGGATAACTAGTTTTGGGAGGCGTGAATTCTTTTCAAGGATCCCCTCTTCCTCTCTTTCTCCTTAAAATACCAACATGGCAAGTGTGTTGACATTTTAAGGGGGGGCATATATTACCCTTATCCATTTTATCTTGTGATGTTTTACCTATTGGCATACCCCCTTTAATAGTGGTGTTGTTTTTAATTCCCTTAGAGGTGTGGTTATCAATTCGTCCCTTGGGACGTTAAACTTTATGCACCCCTTAAGGTGATTTTTTGTAAGATAGTTCATGGATTCACCATAATGGAGCTTGCTAGGTCATGAACTTGAGCACCACTTTTTAACATGGCCACTGAGCATAACACAACTTGCTTTCCAGTGGAGCCAAGTGTTCATAAGTGATTTTACATCCTTGTGAGAGCATAATTTTATTTTGATAGAACATTCAATGGATGATGTTTGGTATTTGAAACAATCTAAGATTGAGGTTTCTTTGCCTTACTGACTTGAATTCTTTAGTACTAACCTTGTGTTTTATGTTTTTATGTGTCTTATTTGTGTTTACATCATATCTACATCGTGCTTTTTTTCATTTCATCGTCTTCCATATGTTATGTTGTATCATGTGTTTTCATCGTGTATGCTTCGTGTCTTTTCGACATGTATGTTTGTGTATCTTGTCTTGTTGCATACAATACATGTGTGTTCTTTTGTGCCTATGTTGGTTTTTCACAAAATCTTGGATCTCGAGGCTTGATCACCTCCCTTGATTCTTTATTATCCAATCTCTTCAACATTCATGCACTTGGACCTCTCTTGACATATATTTCTCTACTTTAGTGTGAGTCTGAGCATAAGTTCATACTCTCACTAAGGGCTAAATGTAGTGTAGAAAATTGTATACCTTAAAAATTTAACATTATGTTTTGTCCCCCTAATTTATTGGACTTAATTAAGCTTCTAATTTTTTAAATTATGCATTCCAAAGCCTATTTTTTACCATTTTCTGAAGGAGGACAATCATTGAATAAATGCATCCAATCATTAAATTGCCCTTGACTTTGAGTGTCCTAGAAACTTGGGCCAAGACCCATTCACCCATGAGCGAATGGGCCCCCCTTCTTAGCCAAGATCCAAATTCAAATATATTGTTGGTGTTATTTTAACATCCAAAATTCAAAAATGAAGTGTTGGATTTTGGAATCTAATTTTCAGGAAATTGGATAAATGCCTATAAATACCTAGTATTTTCACCATTTGAAACTAGGAGATTTTATGATCAAATACTATTGTCAAGAGCAAGTCAAGAGCAAAATTTCAAAGCTTTATTGGAGTAATTCAAGATCCAAGAATCATGTCAAAGTGTATGTGAGTTCATGTGTTCATGTTATCATGATTTTGTGAATTGTGCTAACCATTGTTGTATGTCTCCAAAGCATTCAAGAATTCAAGAAAAGAAAGATTCAAATCCTTGAGGTGATATTTATGAATTCAGTCCTTCAAGGAAGCCATTGAAGGGTGGTGAGTTGTAGCATTTTGTGCTTTCGGCATTCCTTCCTTTTAATTATCATTCCTATCATCAACATTGCCATTGTGGAAGTGGAAACAATTACATGAGGTTTGATTGAGGGAAGCCCCTAAAATGGCCCAACATTTCCTCTCTTTATGAATGTGCAAAACTCAGGTTGAAGAGGATTGAAGAAGGCTTGAAGATCCATTTTACATTATTACCATTGTTGTCATAAACCGTGTCAAGCCAAGAAAACTCAGTTACAAATTTATCAGATGACATTCTGACACTTTTGCAGACAGAAAATAGAAGCTCAGATCTAGCACTAGAGGACTCCAAAAGAACTTTAGGACACCCTATTAGCGACCCATTCTCCCATGGGTGACTGAGTCCTTGTATGCACAACCAAACCAATTTTTTGGGTAGGTACATAGTCATTTGCACCTTCTAGATCCGCTAGAACTCGACTGTTTCAGTTTTCCACTTGTCGGGATCTTACATTTTTCATATTAGGGCATATAGGATCATTAGGTTAATCATTCCAAATTATTTCCAAACCATTCCCATCTTCAATCAGATGTAAATCTAGGTCTAATTGGCTCACCTTCATGGTAGTAAGTCAATCTATTCACCTTGTTGATCTACATCTTAATGTAACTTGGAAAAAGGCCCATTGAATCCTAGGTTCTTTGAATTTAGGGCCTAGGATCCCTTTTTCCATGTTTCAATTGGATAATGTTTCTTCATAAGCCTCTACTAAAAATATTCTCTGTGTTCTTTCGTCTAACACATGTGCATGATCTCCTATATTAATAGTGCCCTGTTTATGCCTCCTTTGTGTGCATTTTGCTTTTATACATCACTCATCATATAAGGTTATCAATGCAACTTCCTTTCTTTCATTCCACTTTCTTCTACACTCCTATCATTCCAAACTTTAACTACTAGCCCTTTTACTTGCACTCACTTTACTTATTGGATAAGAATTGTACACCCATTCGACAAAACATCTTTCATAGGAGGAAACTACACCAAAGAAAGGGATTTTTCATGATTGTTAATTATCATTTTCTTCACCATAGATTTATCTAATAGATGGGGTAAGTGTAGGGAAATTGAGGGCCAAAGGGGGGGTGCCTTAAATGGATACCTTTTCCCTAAAATTAATGAAACACAAAATCTAATGAGTAATCTGATATTTCTAGGTTCAAAATTTGAAGATGTGATAAAAAGCAAAATATATATTGTTCAAAATATAGTTTTTAAACTACTAATATTTTTTAAAATGATGAAGATTAAGAGGGTCAAACACTATGTGGACACAACTCAATGGTCCTTATTTATCTCTAAAATATATAGCATAGTGTTGGGCATGTGCCTCCCCTTTTCTATTTTGTCGAGCATTTTAAAATCCATTGGTGGAAAGATAATTAATATAACATAGTACAAGCTATTTTATGTTGAATAGTTTTTTGTAATTTTTAAAAGTAACTCATCTTAAAAATTGACTAGGTGTGCATCACTTAGCTTCAAAAGATTTAAAAAAAAAAAAACTATCAATGTACATAGAATGGAGCATAAAACATTTTTTTATATATAAATTACATATACACTGATCAAAACATATATAGAAAAATAAATACATGTGTTTTTATGGCATATGAAGTCACTATTAATTGTAAGAAAATATTAGAATATTAGTTCATTTTGGATTATAGAAAAATTATATGTTTGAAATGATAATAACTAGCTTGATGTTGTAGCCCACATTTTCATAGAATCTTGTGACAAAATATGTAATATTGATCATGATGAAAATTTAACATTTTAATGTTTATTTTGGCCAATTTTTGGACCCCCTCTCCATGCACATAAGTGATAATAGCTTTCTTCTAATTCGTGCAAAAGACACTTTTTTTATTAACTAAGTGGTAGGCCAAAAATACAAACATTTTTATGTGACTATTTATAGTGCTTCCACAACCAACCTGATTTGCAATCTTCTAGCTCATGTTTACATAGTAGCACATAGATTTTGTGAAGGTCTTGACAATGAAATACAATATTAGTCATTCTATACCTACATGCGAAGATATATGACTAAGCACTTAAGATCTCATGTAACCTACTAGCATGTTTCTTGTCTTACATAAAATCATGTTGAGTTATTCACCCTCTATTGTGACCTATGCACTACAATCTATAAGTTTTGATTAAGATAAAGATGAGAAGGGCATGTTCCCATTACAAAATGGCCATAAAGGTCATGCAAGGAAGTTCACGAGAAGTGAGATGCCTAGAAATTAAAAGACAAAAGAGTAAATAGCAAAAACCAAAGCATAGACATAGAAAGAAACTAGCAAGAAACTAGAGACAAGTACTGATCACCCAACAATCGTAGGCCTTTTACAATCTGCCTTTTGTTTGCTAAGAATTGTAGTTTCTCTTCAAAAGACAATGGCTTGCTTTTCTTGGCATCACCTTCTTTGATCGAGGGGTTGGTAGAACTAGCAACATTTTTTCCCTTCTTCTTAGAGACAACATCCTCCAGAGGATCTTCCCCTGTGCACTTAACATGGTTGTTTTTGAGCTCTTTCTAGAACACTTGAATAGTGACATCCATATGCTTCATAGTCTCTTTGTTGTAATCCATGATTTCTTGTAGACAACAAAGCATTTTCTCCTAATTGCTTCTCATAGTGGCTATCTCATCTTGTAGTTTTTTCCTTTCCTCACAAGACCCAACATCATATTTTATCTCATCAATCTTTGACTCCATCTTGGCCCATTTCTCAAAGGACTTGGCAAGGCTAGTCAAAATGTTTCAATGCCCCGCATCCTCGACTTTCCCAAGCCAATCTTGGCTACAATCTATAAGTTCTACTAAGTTATACATCAATTTATCCACAATCATTAACACCTTTGTATAATCTCTTCTCCTTAAATGATTAGATATGGGATATATATAGGCCATGTCCCATAATGTTTCCTAGACTATTCATAAATCATGCATAATTCCATTTGTATTGCAAGATTTCTCACAATGAAAATTTGCAAGTCACATATATCCTAAAATACATCATGTCTTTAAATAAAATGTATACATAATTGTTATTAACTATGTTCATGCATGCTTACTATTTCATGTGATCTTTGTCTATAACTAAACACTATTCATAATGTATACAATATAAATGATTAGATTATGACACCAATAATATTGGTCTTATAGATAATACCAATCCCTTTAATGGTACCTTAAGCTCAAATTTATCATGAGAAAACTTAAGATTTAAGAACAATATCATTAAATTTATGCTTAGTACAAAATTAATAAAAATAATAATAATAATCACAATATATATTTTCAATTTTTTTTATCAAATAAAAATGATGTAAAGATTAATTTTGCTATTTTTTGTTGTTGTTGTGTCAGAGGTATCCCATGACTTAGTCGAGTGTCCAACCAACTTTACCTTGGTCTTACTTTTTGCCAAGTAGGGGTCTGGAAGAGGCAAGCTGAGGTGAGACTAATCTTCTAGGGATGAACACAATCACCCGTAAACCACATGCATCAAGTAAACCCAAGCCTCAAAGTCGAACCCGGAACCAATAGAAAGCAAACCCATGGCCCAAACCAACTCTGCTACCAATACAGAATAAGATTAATTTTGATAATTACATGACCATATTTATACAATACAACTTTACAATAAATTATACACAAATTGAAAATAACCCAAAAAATTTACATTAAACTAAAATATTCCATTATTTTGGCATATGGAAAATGTACAAAAGAAATGAAAATTAACGAGCATAGGTCACATGTAATTTGTACTTTATAGATTGTCATATGTTTTGGAGGACGTTTAGTACGAAAATGAAAAAGCCTAAGCATACCTACCTTACATAACGATGTTTAAGTACAAATTTTATGTTTAGAACGTTTCGCCACTCCCTAGACTAGATTAACCTTGTGATATCCGCCTCGCCTCCAATGAAATCCAGAGAATTAGCTATATCATTCAAAAATATGCTTTGTGTGCATTAGAATATGCCCTTCAAGGCATACGAATATACTCATCACTACTTCCTCTATAAATAACTAGGAAAGCATAATTGGTTTTATGGGATTTGAGTGTTTGAAGAGGAGCACAAATAGCTGTTCAAGATGAAGTTTGGGAAATGGCTTGGGTTTCTACTGGAGCGAACTTTACCAAGATGGAAAGACCATTATATTTCTTATGGTCTTCTTAAGAATCAAATCAAATTAATTGAAGCTACAAGAAGTGATGTAATCATAGGAGGTTCAAATCAAGCTTTTGTGAATAGATATGAAGCAGGATTCATGAGTATGCTTAACTTTGAATTAGACAAGATCAACAAATTCATGGAGGAAAGGAGTATAGATTGTCATATTCGTCTTCAGGTATACTTTATCATGGTTATGCAAGTTTTGATTTCTTATTTTCAAAATTAATATTAATATTTGATATGATTTTTTGTATGCTTCATTTGACTGATTTCAATCATAACTCTTAAGCATGTAAAGATCAATATGGATTCTTTTCAATCATTATTTAAAATTTAAGTAATAGATGAATGTGAAATATTTTGATTTAATTTAATGTTGAAAATTAATGTCTAATTATTGATATGTAATCAGATACTCAAAGAAAAGATTAAAAATGTTAAGAACGACAATAACCAAGCCATTATAATGTCTAGTCATAGAAAAGAAGAAATTATTTTACTTGGCAAAGATTTGGCAAACCTCCATGGGGAGCTAGTTCTTTTGGAGAACTATAGTGTATGGAATTTTACAGGTATCATTTCAGTAAAAACTTTATACATTCTTTTATAAATAGGCTTGTTGGTTTTTATTTAGGGTATTCAAAGATCTTAGTTTTTTGAAAAGATTCTAACTATTTAATCACTTTCTTAATAGTTTACTAAAATTTCAAAATTTGTGTATAGGGCTTCGAAAAATTCTAAAGAAGTATCACAAAAGAATTGGTGCTATCATGGAAGAGAATTACATTCAATGGATAAAATGTCAACCATTCTTTGCTAATGAATCCCAATTAAAAAATTTAAAAGAATGCCAAGGAATTCTACAATCCTTCCTTTATGTGTTGTTCTTTGGAGATAATGAAGATCATTGTAATGTTAGGAGAGACGTGTTTCAAAATGAGGATGAGCAAAGTGTGTATAAAAGCTCAGTAGTTGCTTTGAAAATTCTAGATGAGATGATCAAATTCAATTTGACATATGATGATGATGATGAATAGACATGAATTATATTATTTTTGTTACAATTATGTCCTTGTTTGTTTGTATGGATATGGAATTTTCTATTTGTCATCAAAGCTTGTAGATATTTGATAAGTCTTGGTAAGGCATTTTTTTCATACGATATTCTTGCATCTATTTGGTTAAGGATAAGGAGAAAATTTAAATTAATTGAAGAAATAGTTTGATTATCAATTAACTTAAATAAAAAATATCTTTTATAATAAAATATAATGGATTATAATTGTATGAAATAAATCCATTTATCAAAGTATAAATTAATTTGGATAAATGAATTGGGAGTGATTATATGAAATTAAAGAAAAATAAGTATTTAATAAATACATAAATTAAATGCATGGATTCTTAGCTTTGATTTTCATGTAGGAGGCTTTGTCCAAGTGTCCTGACTTTATCCACTAAGGTTCTAAATATTTACTTCTATTATTGACTTGTGAATTTTAACATGCATAGTCTAGGATAAAATCTACAAGTACAAAATTGATTTGATACATGGAAGTGGTCTTCTAACTTCTGAAATGATATGGAGGATTTTGTAGACTTTTGAATTTCTCTTGCCTTGGTATTTTATTTCTAAATATGAGCAAGAATTAACTATTCTTATGAATAAATTTGGGAAATTTGTTGGAATGTAAGGATCGGATTCTCCTTGAGTAGCCCCTAGATTTAGACTAACTTTAGAATTATAAGTAAAAGATCTAGGACAACAAGCAAGTGTGCAACAAACCTAGGATGGTGTCACACACTTAAAAGTATATAATGGGTTATCTTTTAAGCTTTTAGGTCTAGGAATTCTTCTCACACTTCTCTTAGTTTTCAATGAGTGAATAAATATCATTATATACAACAATCACACTCACAATTCAACAAACCATAAACTAGGTTAGCTCACAATGAGTAGCTAAATGGTTAGCAAGGTGAGAATTAAAAAATCTAAAATTTAAAATTCTAGAGATCATATTTATAATTGAAAAACTATCTTTTGTCATATCTAGACTTACATAATCCAAATTTATGAAGGAATATACCACTTGTAAGATTATGAATTTATGACACTCCAATCAAGGTGC